>APFE031620093.1:160955-187821 GCA_000404065.3 Pinus taeda
TTGCAACACCAAGATCTTTCATGTTGAATTTGGAGGAAAATTGGGTCTTCAAATCTTGGATAATTTCTTTGTCATTTCCAACCAACAACATATCATCCACATACAAGACGAAATAAATAACACGGTCACCAATTAATTTAAAATACACATATTGATCTACATTTCTTTTGGTGAAGCCAAGTCCCCGTATAAATGTATCAAATTTCTAAAACCACATCCTTGGTGACTGTTTTAACCCATATAAAGACTTATTTAACTTTCTTACCAGTTCTTTCTTACCATTCACTGCAAATCCTTCAGGTTGCTTCATGTAGATCTCCTCTTCAAGATCCTTGTGAAGAAATGTTGTCTTCAAATCCATCTGTTCTACCTCAAAATCAAAAGCAGCAGCAACAAATAAAAGTAATTTAATAGAAGCTACCTTGGCAACAGGAGAAAAAATATCTCCAAAATCAATTGCTGCCACCTGGGAATAACCTTTTGCTACCAACCGAGCTTTGTATTTCTCCACCTTTCCTTATACATTTGTCTTCTTCTTGAACACCCATTTTCTACCAATGGGTTTCCTTCCAGTAGGCAACTCCACCAGATCCCAAGCCTCATTTTTGTGCAAAGATGTCATTTCATCAACCATGGCCTCTTTCCAGAGTCTTCCATCCTCTGAATCTACTGCTTCCTTCACAGTTATGGGATCATCATCAGTAATAGATAAAGGAAAATTTGAACAGAAAGTAGATGGAATATACCTTTCTGGCTGCCTTCTCTCTCGAACTGATCTTTTCACACCCAGAGTTTGTGGCTCTTCATCTTCTGATTCCTCCTCTGTTGTAGAGTCTGATTCTTCCTCCTTAAGATCAAACTCTATCTTCTCAGGTTCCTTTGTTTGGACTTCATGTTTAATAAAATCTTTTACCTCTCTGAACACCACATCTCGGTTGTAAACAACCTTCCTTATAACTGGGTTCCAAAGCTTATAACCCTTTAAACCATCCTTATACCCAATAAATATGCACTTTTGATATTTACTATCCAAATTTGTTCTTTTCTCCTTTGGAACACGTACATATGCATCACATCCAAATACCCTCAGATGTGAAAGAGAGGGTTTCTTACCAGTCCATATCTCTTATGGAGTCTTATCCTCCGATGCTTATGAAGGTGACGTGTTGACTAGGTAACATGTTGTCTCCACCACCTCTACCCAAAATTCATGTCCTAACCCAGCACCACTGAGCATGCTTCTTTCCCTTTCCATCAACGTCTTGTTCATTCTTTCTGCAACTCCATTTTGTTGAGGTGTATATGGAGTAGTCTTCTACCATGCTATACCACACTTCTTACAAAATTCTTCAAATTCCTTACTGCAAAAATCTCCACCGTTATCTGTCCTCAACACCTTTATCTTCTTCTCTGTCTAGTTTTCCACCAGAGCCTTAAATTCTTTAAACCTGTCAAAGACTTCATATTTATTCTTAAGGAAATATATCCATGCATTCCTTGAGAAGTCATCTATAAATGATACATAGTACGTAGACTTACCCAGTGATGGAACCTTCACATGTCCAAACACATCATTGTGCACAAGCTCTAATATATGTTTCGCCCTCTTACCACCAGAGGGGAAACTCACCTGATTTTGCTTCCCATATACATAATTTTCACTGAAATCAAAATCCAGAGAGCTATTACTCATACCTTCTACCATGCCTTTACCATGAAGTATTCGAAGGCACTTCTCTCCAATATGTCCAAGCCTTTGATGCCACAACATGGTCTTCTCTCTAGAGACCACTAGATTTTCTGCTCCACTTTCAAGAACCACAGAACTGTTGCACCCATCGACATCAGTGCTACCTTGTAGGTTTTACAGAGTTCCAATCCGAACTCCTTGCATCAATACTAATGGTGCCTGAACCATCTTGCAGGTATCCTTCTCGAACACTATTTTTACACCTGCATCATCTAGCTTGTTTACATAAATCATATTTCTAGCCAATGTAGGAATATGTAGAACACTCGGAAGTTTTCTAACCCTTCCACCTTGCAACTTCAACTTTACTTTTCCACGACCAATGATTCTAGCCTTCCTATCATCCCCTAAGAAGACATCACCACCATCATATTTCTCATACTCGCAGAACCACTCTATGGGGAGTGAAGTGAAAGGATGCACCTGAATCAATCAACCATGCCTCATGATTTACATGTGTACTTGAAGAAGCCAAGTACACATCCCCACCTTCATATGAGGTGGTTTTCACCTCTGCAAAAGGAGCATTATCAGGTCCCCTTCCTTTTAGAGGAGCTTTAGATTTACAATCGCTTTTATAGTGCCCTTCCTTCCTGCATTTCCAACACACCACCTTTATAGGTTTTCCTGGAGATTTAGATTTCCCTCTAGATTTAGATCTCCCACATGATGACTATTTTTATTGTTGTTCAGGGACCGTCCTCGTACATACAAGGCATCACCATTTTGGCTCTCCATATTTTTCCGTCTCATCTCCTTTGTCAGCAAGGATGAGACTATTTCATCAAACTACAAGGCAGTTGCATTACTACCTATTGCAATAACCAGACTATCCCATGAATCTGGTAGAGGACACAACAAACTGATGCACTTATCTTCATCTAAAATTTTAACATCAACAGATAATAATTGACTTACCATAGTATTAAATGCGTTCAGATACTCTGTCACCAAGTCTCCATCTTTCACCTCAGGTTATACAAATTTTTCCAGTTTATTCACCAGAGACTTAGATTGGTACAGATTCCCTAACTTGTCCCACAAAGCCTTCTTCGTAGCTTCCCCTGATACATTCAACAATACTGAATCTGAGACACACAATTTTACTGTGGTCTTTGCCTTTTGATCCAACTTCTTCCATTCTTCATCGGACACTCCCGTTGGTTTAGTTCTCGGATCTACCATGATCCACTGTTCATCATCCACCAATAGATCCTCCATCTTGAGTTTCCATAACTCAAAACTTTGACCATTAAATTTCTTGATCTCTATCTTTCCAATGCTCGCCATCTTCTTTCACCACTACAATTGGTCCCGTATATCTCCCACTGAATAGGGTCTACCACAGGCCTGAGCGAAACCCCTCAACAACAAAGGCGTCCCCTTGAAGCCAAAACAACTCTGATTCCAAATGTAGGTTTTAACCCTATACAGAAATTACCGGCATATGAATTCTAAAACACAAAAAAAACAATGCGAGAGCATAACACATAAAACACATATACATAGAGATTTCCTCCTGGATCCCAAAACCAGGACTACCAGATTGATTTTTCATTATGTTCCTTTCAATGTTACAATACATATTTATACATGTTGAAGCATCGAATACCATGGACCGAAAACCATCACGTCCAAAACCATGTAGAAAACCATAGGTAGGTCTGCCAAACCTAATATAGGGTCCCAAAAAAAATTCCTTGGAGCGCTATCCCGAACCCTGTAGAGGGGGGCTAACTGCCCCCCTCAAAACCCCCCACTGCACAGTCAATGCAACAAAGGGGGCGCTCCGCTCCCCAATTAACTACGTAGGCTAGACGTGGAAATAATATAACACAACCCAACATTGGTAGCAATGAAGAATCCATGAGTCATAATTTTTCTTCAGTAATGCAACAAGAATGTGAAATGTCCTCGGTGAACTTAAATATTTTCTTGGTCTACAAGTATAGCAAACAAAAGATGGTATCTTTCTTTCACAAACCAAATATCTCAAGCATATCTAGAAGAAGTATGGAATGGAAGATTCTAAACCAGTATGTACTCCAATGGTAACAGGATGCAGTCTCAGTTCTAACGATGAATCAGCAGTAGTAGACCAACCAACTTATAGATCTATGATTGGGAGTTTTCTTTATGTAATAGGTACCAGACCTGATATCATGCATGCAGTAGGAATTATTGGAAGGTTCCAGGCAAATCCAAAGGAATCACATCTCTAGGCAGTCAAAATAATTTTCAAATATCTTCAAGGAACTCACAACTTCGGACTATGATATCATAAAGATACATAAATTATTCTTCATGCATATATAGATGCATATTGGGTAGGAAATGTTGATGATCAAAAGAGCACTAGTGGAGGTGTATTCTATATGGGTTCTCAATTAGTGTCATGGTTCAGTAAGAAAAAAAATTCGATTGCCTTATCTAGAGCTAAAGCAGAATATGTGGTTGTTGCATCTTGTTGCAACAACTAATTTGGATGATGCAAACATTGCAATACATTTATATCACGTGTACTCCACCCATCTACATTCTATGTGATAATACATGTGCCATCAGTGTTTCGAAAAATCCTGTCATGCACTCCAAGACCAAGCACATACCCATTAAGTACCATTTTCTATGAGAACAAGTGCTTGAATAAAACGTTAAATTGGAGTATGTTCCCTCTAAAGGACAGATTGTTGATATATTCACTAAACCGCTTCCTAGAGAAACATTTGAATATCTCAGACGAAAGCTGGGAGTAGTTGTTGCATCATCCTACAGTTAAATCCAATTTTCAAAGGAAGGTTATTATACACGGGTTTCATGAAGTATAGTCATGTATACACACAGGTTTTTGTGGTTGAAGGAGCATATATGTTTTTCTAATAGAAAAAAATGGGTCAGACTTTGATATGGGTGCTCTATTTGATATTGATGATTACAGCCTGACGATATGATTTTTTCATTGATTTTTATCTGACTGACAAAGATGCATTGATGAATGACTTGTTGACAATGCATAAGTAGCATAGGTTCAAGTGGAGCATTATCCTTCACACACATTCAACATTATTGGCATCGTGGTTGTTGAGTTTAGCTATGGTTTCAGATACTTATATCATTTGTTGCATAAGTCATGTAAAGATCTAGGGTGTGATATGCCTTGTTCTGTCATGGTCTATATTTGAATGAGTCCTATTAGACATTTGATGTAATTTGTATCCCCACTTTTCATGGGATGGATGATGTAATAATCATTGTATTTCTGTCATGTATAAACAATTAGTATATCCCCACTTGGTTGGATGATTGATGTATTTATGAGTCATTGGTCATAGGGAGGTCATACTCACTTAGTTGAGTTATAGAGTCATGTTATTCTTTTGAAACATATCTCTACATGCACTCATGAGGAGCATGGACATCATAATGTATATCAAACGGGCAGATTAGCTTGTTTTGCCCTTTGCCCTTGATGTCAAAGGGGGAGAGTATTTTGGTGTTTCTTGTTATGTCTAACAGTTTCTTTAGCTTGTAGTAGTCAACACCAGCATGGTTTCCATCAAGTCCAAAGGGGGAGATTGTTGGAATTATGATACAAGTGTTGTCCTTGATGGAAAATATCTCACAGGTTAGTTTAGTTTTGATGAAAGGCAACCCATAGTGTAACAAGACCATTCAGATGTAACAGGACATTGGTACAAAATAACAGGAAGATGGAACTAAAGTCTACTAATCAGAATGAATAAGTTGAAGGTAAAGGATGGTGAAAAGTAGTTTAAGATGTGTATGTAGATCCACTTAGTCAAAACAACATATACACACTCGTTTACAGAATAAAAAGAGCGTATACGTATACACACACCTTCACAAGAAGAAAAGCATGTATATGTTTGAAAATCAAGGAAATTCAAGAGGAGACAATACCATGGTACTAACCCAGAATATTGAGCGGAGTAATGTCTATTTGATCCCATCCAAGAATACCATAGGTCCTAAGTCATTTTGGTCTGAGGTATTGAGAAAGGCCTAAAACTATATAAGGAGGAGAAGATCATAAGGCCAGAGTGTGCAAGTGAAAGGGTTTCTAAGGAATACTTCTATCTGAAGTATATTTTATGTTGCAGGGGCTATGTTTGTGATTTGATCTGAAATATTTAGTACACCTTGAATCCAATGTTGGATTAGGATCATGAGACCTTAAATGACTTATCATTAAATGATTTGATATTGGTTGGGCTAGATCTAATTATGTACACCTGTTTTATGCTTTAAATGTCATGATTTGGGTTTGTCTGAAGTTGGGAATAGCAGCGAAGTTATGAGTTAATATTTGCAAATCTATACATTAGTTCATCTCGGTAAAAGCACATGTACACGTAGGTTCTACTCTTCTAAGTAGTGTATACAAAGGAAAAACCTATTCTTCAAGATCTGAATGATCTATCTGATAAGTTCTATTGTTTTATTGTTGTCTGTTAATGAAGTCTTCTTATATCTAAAGGTAAAACTAAATGCATAAGGAGTTTGATATCTGATTGATTGATTGTATAAGTGAGAAGGGTGATCTCTGCTACTTCCTATGTAAATATCTGTAAATTGATAGTAGATGTTTAGTATATTGCTAGTTGGTATAGACTTAATTCAAATTTTTTATGTTTCAGTAGTTTTGAAGGTATACGCAGGTTTAATTAAAGGAAGTAGCATATACACGCAGGTTGGGTTCATTAAAGTAGCATATACTTTCTGATGCGTTATTTGAGGTTGCAGTTGGTTCTGAATGATAATGCAGGTTTCTGGGTTCAACACAGTGTTCTAGTGACAGTGATCTGACTCTTCAGATTAATCGATTATTAGTTTATGTAGTTTGAAAGTTCTAATGGGTCTGGTATGAAAATTTGATGAACCAAGGCCTTCATGTGTATTGTTGTGTACCAAGAGCATCCAGTTTGAAAATTTATGAAACGTGGTCCCTGGAGGAAGAGAGAAGGTCGTAGCTTTCTATAGGTCAACACCTATGTACTAGCAAACACTTTGGCTAGTACAAGAGTTAGGGGGTTGTAGCTCCCTTCGAATAGAATTTGAAAAATGAGAGAAGGTTGTAGCCTTCTGCACGTGGGTGCCTGCATACTAGTATGGGTCTGCACCAGTACAAGATTGTAAATAGATTTTCTTATTATTAAAAGAAGACAGAGATGATAGCAGTAGGTGGTTTTCACCCACATTGGATTACCAGCTTATATCAACACATGATAAATTGACTAAATCACAACTTCTCTTGGTATACATTGGTTTCTCTAATCACAGTAGTGTGCACATGCTAGTTCACTTCACAGTAGTAGCGTATATAAATCTATTTAGGAAATGAAAAATTATTGATCTGATAATACTGATTCACCCCCCCCTCTTAGTATTATTTCCAACACTGGGAATAATCTTTTGCTACCAATCGAGCTTTGTATTTCTCCACCTTGCCTTCTACATTCATCTTCTTCTTAAACACCCATTTACTTCCAATGGATTTCCTTCTAGCTAACAACTCCACTAGATCCCAAGCCTCATTTTTGTGCAAAGATGTCATTTCATCAACCATGGCCTCTTTCCAGAGTTTTCCATTCTCTTAATCTACTACTTCCCTATAATTTTTGGGATTATCATCAGTAATCGATAAAGAAAAATTTGAACAGAAATCATCTCGACTATACCTTTCTAGTTGCCGTCTTTCTCGAACTGATCTTCCCATAGCTAGAGTTTGTGGCTCTTCATGTTTTGATTCCTCTTCTTTTGTAGAGTTTGATTCCTCCTCCTTTAGCTCAAACTTTATCTCCTCGGGTTCCTTTGGTATGACTTCATGTTTAAGAACATCTTTTACCTCTATAAACACCACATCGCGGTTGTACACAATCATCCTTGTTTCTAGGTTCCAAATATTATAACATTTTAAACCATCCTTATACCCAATAAAGATGCATCTTTCATATTTACTATCCAACTTGGTTCTTTTCTCCTTTGGAACATGTACCTATGCATCACATCCAAATACCCTCAGATCTGAAAGAGAGGATTTATTACTAGTCCATATCTCTTTTGGAGTCTTATCCTCCAATGCTGATGAAGGTGATGTATTGACCATGTAACATGCAGTCACCACCGCCTCTGCTCAGAATTCATATCCTAACCTGGCACCACTGAACATGCTTCTTTCCTTTTCCATCAATGTCTTGTTCATTATTTTTGCAACTCCATTTTTCTAAGGTGTGTATGGAGTAGTCTTTTGGCTTTCTATACCACACTTATTACAAAAATATTCAAATTTCTTCTTGCAAAATCTCCATAGTTATATGTCCTCAACACCTTTATCTTCTTCTTTGTCTTTTTTTCCACCAGAGCCTTAAATTCTTTAAACCTGTCAAAGACTTAAGATTTCTTCCTGAGAAAATATATCCATGTATTCCTTGAGAAGTCATCTATAAATGATACATAGTACATAGACTTACCCAGTGATGGAACCAACACAGGTCTAAACACATCATCGTGCACAAGATTTATATTTTTTTCATCCTCTTAGCACTAGAGGGAAACTCACCCGATTATTCTTCCCATATACACAATTTTCATTGAAATCAAAATCCAAAGAACAATTAGACATACCTTCTACCATACCATTACCATGAAGTATTCAAAGGCCCTTCTCTCCAATATGTCTAAGCCTTTGATGCCATAGCATGATCTTTTCTCCAAAGACCACTAGATTTTCTACTCCACTTCTAGGAACCACATAAATGTTGCACCCATCAATAACAATGCTACCCTTAAGCTTGTACAGAGTTCCAATCCAAATTCCCCGCATTAAGACCAGTACTCCTTGAACCATCTTGCAGGTATCTTTCTCAAACACTATTTTTACACCTCATCATCCAGCTTGCTTACAGAAATTAGATTTCTGGTCAATGCATGAATATGGAGAACACCTGGCAGTGTTCTAATCCTTCCACCTTACAACTTTGACATGACTTTTTTGCAACCAATGATTCTAGCCTTCCTGTCATCCCCTAAGAAGACATCACCACCATCATATTTATCATAATCATAGAACCACTCTTTGTGGGGAGTGAAGTGAAAGGATGTACATGAGTCAATCAATCATGCCTCATGATCTACATCTGTACTTGAAGAAGAAGCCAAGTACACATCCCCACCTTCATTTGAGGTGGTTTTCACCTTTGCAGAAGGAGCATCATCAAATCCCTTTCCTTTCTTAGGAGCTTTAGATCTACAGTCCTTTTTGAAGTATCCTTCCTTTCTGCACTTCCAGCACACCTTTACAGGTTTTCTTAGAGATTTATATCCCCCACTCGAGGATTTGTTTTTGTTTTTGTTCTAGGACCATCCTCTTATAGATAAGGAATCACCATTTAGGCCCTCCATATTTTTTTGTCTCATCTCCTGTGACAGCAAGGATGAGACAATTTCATCAAACTGCAAGGCAGTCGCATTGCTACCTATTGCAACAACTAGACTATCCCACGAATCTGGTAGAGAACACAACAAACTGATGCACTTATCTTCATCCAAAATTTTTATATCAATAGATAAAAAATGTCTTACCATAGTATTAAACACGTTCAGATGCTCTGTCACCGAGTCTCCATCCTTCATCTCCAGGTTATACAACTTTTTCCATTGGAACAATTTATTCACCAGAGACTTAGATTGGTATAAAGTCCCTAACTTGTCCCACAAATCCTTCGTCGAAGCTTCCCCTGATACATTAAAAAATACTGAATTTGAGATACACAACCATCTTGTGCTCTTTGCCTTCCGATCCAACTTCGCCCAGTCATCAGTTGACATTGTCGTTGATTTAGTACCTGGATCTACTATGATCCACTAATCTTTATCCACTACTAGATCCTCCATATTGAGTTTCCACAACTCAAAACTCTGACCATTAAATTTCTTGATCTCTATCTTTCCACTGCTCATCATCTTCTTTCACAACAAGAACCAATCCCCTAGATCTCCCACTGAATAGGGTCTACCACGGGCCCAAGAAAAACCCCTCAACGAAAAAGATGTTCCCTTGAAGCCAAAACAACTCTGATACCAAATGTAGGTTTTAACCCCGTACAAAAATTACTTGCATATGAATTCTAAAAAATATAAAATAAACAATGGCGAGAGCATAAAACATAAAACAAATATACACATATCTTTTCTCCTGGCTCCCAAAACCGGGACTACCAAATTGATTTTTCATTATATTCCTTTCAATGTTACAATACATATATATACATGTTGAAGCATCCATAAACCCCAATCCATTAACCCTGGATTAGAACATAATCGTAGTTCCCTGTTAGGCCCCTATACTACTAGTGTAAACCCTTATTGTTATTATTATAACCCCCTTATTATATTGTTGTACCCATGTAGTCCCCATATTGTTATTATTGTGCCCCATAGAAGCCCACTATTGTTATTATTGTGCCCTTACATTATTATTGTTATGTCGACTCTAATTATATTATGACCCCTTTAGACTCCTATATAAAGAAAGGAGGTCTTGTCATTTGTATCATCCAAGAAATGTTCATTTGTGTAATGTAAAGGAGGTTTCCCCCTTGAAGAGGTTGAGTTCTAAGGTTTTTATCTCTCTTTTCTATCATTTTGTGAGTTGGTTTCATAACATTTGGTATCAGAAGTTTGGATTCTAGGGTTTCACTGCTCCAAATAGGTCATTGTGGCATTTTCACTATAACATTTTTCTGTGATGTTTCAGAAGAGAAAAAAGAAACCGTTTGAGACGAAATTGCATTGAACCTCGGGTCCGAATTTCAAAGCTTTTTGCACTATATTTGCAGAGATATGGTCTGAGGAATTTGGTCTTTTTGCAAACTCCTGAATTACATTCCAAACATGTGACCTTGGGAAGATAGTCATAACTTTTGTTTTGAGAATCAGATTGAAATTTAGTAAGAAGTTACAGAAAGACAACGGACTGTAGTTTTCTGTATATCAATTTCAGGTACTAAGGTTGAAATAATGATACGTGGCATGTCGTACAAGTTCGCTCTATTGAACTAGTCTATAATCAGGTCACCGTGGGAGATATGACATAACTCTTCCTTGGAGAATCCAATTTTGATTAGACTAGTGGCATTGAAAAGAGGACGCAGAGGGCTACTGCAAAAAGCAATTTCAAAATAGGAAGATCCGAAATTACAAAGTTACAATTGTTCAAGATCGAGCTCCTAAAATCAAGAAAAAGTGAGATGAGGAAGTTTGATGGCAAGAATTCGGTAAAGTGGATACTACAAATGGAGAAATATTTCGATCTACATGAGTTGCAACTATTACAAAAGGTACGTATTGCATCTTCATATTTAGAACTAGATCACTTTTTATGGTATAAAGGGCTTTGTTCTCGTAAACCACTTGTTACGTGGTCAATTTTCACAGAGGAAATGATAGAACATTATGAGGATACAAAGAGAAACTCCTTCTTTATCCAATTCATAAATCTCAAACAAAAGGGTTCAATGGAAGAGTGCATTGAGGACTTTCAAAAATTGAATAGAAGGGTAAATTATATTCCAGACAAGCAAAGGATTTATGTCTTCATAGGGACTTTAAAGGATAACGTTCAACATGAGGTTCGTTTTTGGGAACCTGATTTATTGGAGGAGGCATTCGAGTTGGCAAGAAAAATTCAAAGCGAAATTATGGAAATGAGGAATCCCACCACTCATGACTATAATTATGGAAGTGTTTCTTCTCCTAGCCTTCCACAACCTACAAGGCTTACACCACAACAATTGGAAGAAAAAAGAGAAAAAGGGCCTTGTTACAATTGTGATAGAAAATGCACTAAAGGTCATAAGTGTGCTAAGAAGAAGTTATTTTACATAGAGTATGAAGAGGAGGAAGAAAAGGATCAAGAAACATCAAAAGAAGAGGATATACATGAGGACCCAACCCCAGAGAAAGAATAAATGGATCCAACCATATATTGTAAACCATTGACAAAAATTACCACTCATAAAACTCTCAAGATAGAAGGACATATCAAGAAGAAAAAGGTTCAAGAAGTGAAAGATCACATCGAGAAAGAAGAAATGAATCCAATCATATCTTGTAATGCATTGGCCAGAATTACTACTCCTCAAACTATCAAGATAGAAGGACATATCAAGAAGAAAAATGTTCAAGAAGTGAAAGATCACATCAAGCATCAAGAAATGAATCCGACCATTTCTTGTATAGCATTGGAAGAAATGACCACTCCTCAAACTCTCAAGATAGAAGGACATATCAAGAAGAAAAAGGTTGAAGCAGTGAAAGATCACATCGAGCGTCAACAACAAGTTCTCCAACTTTTAAAGGATAACACCAATTTGGTGTAGAATCGAATGAAACAATAGGTATATCAACATCGCAGTGAAAAAAGTTTTGATGTAGGTGATTAGGTATTTTTATGGCTACATCTCAAGAAAGCTATTTATGAGAAGGAAATGTTGGCAATACTACATGCACTTAAGAAATGGCGACCTTACCCAATGGGAAGACACTTCAAGGCAAAAATGGATCATGATAGTCTTAAATACGTTTTAGAACAAATATTATCTAGAAGGACATAAAAAATGGGTCACAAATATGTTGGGCTATAACTTTGACATCATCTACAGAAAAGGGAAGAAATTTTTTGTTGCAGATGCACTCTCAAGAAAGGATGAGGATGTGGAAGCATTGTTTTGTGATATATAAATTATCCAACTAGATTGGATAAATGAAGCAAATGATGAATGGAAGAAGGACAAAGAAGTGTGGCCACTCATTCAAAAGTCGCAGAATATCCCAATTCAAACAATATTGCCAAAACTTGAAGAGGAAGGAAAAATCATATTGGAACCTGGAGCAGTCATAGAAACAAGAACCCGACAGCTAGGAAATTGATCAATTTCAAAGTATCTCATTAAGTGGAAGAACTTACCCACTGAATATTACACATGGGAGGACAAGAATTTTATACAGAAGCATCAAGGACTACTCAAACATTGAAGACAACACTTTTTGAACGAGAGGGGCATGTTAGGCCCCTATACTACTAGTGTAAACCCTTATTGTTATTAGTACAACCCCCTTATTATATTTTTGTACCCATGTAGTCCCCATATTGTCATTATTGTGCCCCATAGAAGCCCACTATTGTTATTATTGTGCCCTTACATTATTATTGTTATGTCAGCTCTGATTATATTATGATCCCCTTAGACTCCTATATATAGAAAGGAGGTCTTGTCATTTGTATCATCCAAGAATTGTTCATTTGTGTAATGTAAAGGAGGTTTCCCCCTCAAAGAGGTTGAATTCTAAGGTGTTTATCTTTCTTTTCTATCATTTTGTGAGTCGGTTTCATAACATTCCATTGACTGAATCTACAAAATACCATGGGCATAAAACCATCATGCCCAAAACCATGTGCAAAAACCATGCACAAAACCATAGGTAGGTATTCCCACCTAATATAGGGTCCAAAAAAAATCCCCTAGTGGCCCTGGAGCCCATAGAGGGGGGCTAACACCCCCCTCAAACCCACTAACAGGGGGACTACCGCCCCCCTATGACCCCCCTATTGTGCCCGACACAATGAATACGGTGGGCTTCCAACCCCTTGTGACCCCCTTGTGCATGGGGCTAGTCATGGAAAGAATATAGCACACATACAACATCTCTACTATCTCAAAAAATATCTCTCTAGGAGAATTTTGTATTCGTCTATAATTATACCCTCCAAAAGGCCAAAAAGGATGGTCAATAGTAAGTGTTAAAGCTATTTCCCATGCAATATCAATGAGAGACGATATAAATGAATTAAATGTAGTAGACACAAGGCATCACAATCTAATCTTTTATGGAACAATCACCTATTATAAGGCTTCACCTTATCATAAGAAAATCTTGTAGTGATGGCTCATTCAATATTAAGCATACTCCCCCAATGGAAATGAAAAAATACACCCAAATTATGAAAAAATATTTTTTATTCAATGTCTCGAGAATTGTATCTCTAGGAGCATGTTTTACTTGTCTCTAATCCTACATTTTCAATGGACAAAAACGGATGAGATGGGTGATAAATCTATTTCTCATGCACAAGGTCATTGAAGTAGAAGCAACACAATCTAATGTTTTTAAGGAACAATCACCCACTAACTTAATAAAAAATAAATGTATGTGCTAATGCTTTTCCTATAACTATAAATGGAGTAAGGGACAAACACAAGAAATATAATATTAATCACTTATCATTCATACCCTGCCACATGCTATACATTAGATAAGAAACATCAAGGGCGCCATATTGGATTTATATTATCTGCTTAGACCTCAATTTATGGGTAGTGAACCTATACTAGGCCCAAATGAGAGCAATAGGTTCTCTACGAGAAGTTGAGGTATACTTAAGTATGTACTATCAATATATAGGTATTATGGTAGTCCGAAGGGTATTAATGAGTCATAATTCACACACAATATCAAGGTGCTCCATAAGAACTTGTTTCTATAGATTGTTTAATGTCCATCCACTATTACATGTTCACTATTATAGTTTCATAGTCTTATGTAGAAGCTACAAGTAATCCATATTGGGAGGCTACGATGGATAAGGAGTTTTTATCTCTAATGATGAATCAAACTTGTGAGTTGGTTCCCATACCTCCTAATAGGAATCTTGTTCGACGCCAATGAATTTATCAAACAAAGAGGACAACAAATGGACTTGTGAGTAAGTACAAAGCATAGTTTGTAGAAAAATTCTTCATAAAGTATAATAATATATTTTCACGTATTATAAGGATGGATTTCGTTCAACTTGTAATCACCATTGCAATAGCCCAATGTTGGGAGGTTCATCATATAAATGTGAAAAGTGCATTTTTTTCATGGAGATCATGAAGAGATTTATATTGGATAGCCACAGGGGTATATATAAGATTCATCCCTTATTTGCAAATTGCATAAATATTTGTATGGGCTAATACAGACACTAAAGACTTGGTATGTAAGGATGAATTCTGTCTTATTAACCCAACGTTTCTCCCACTATAGTTTAGAGTCTAATGTCTACATATTTCAATAAGATAGACTTTCTCTTATTGATAATTCTTCACTTAAATAACTTACCCATAATAGGTTTATCAACTCTCATATCATAAGTATTTCAAGTATCATTTATTATGATTAAAACTAATTTGCATGATAAATTTTCCATAAGTGTCTCGAAACACTTGCATTACTTTCTTACTCTCAAAATCACCCCCATCTAATTTAAGAATCCGGATGGGAAAATTGAAATTTGTAATAAATATGCCCACTATATTTCAAATGACTAATTATAAATCTATTACAACACCTTTCCATTTAGGAGTCAAACATGCTTAGAAATCATATATTTATAACTTTCCAAATTGAACTAGTTTTAAGTTATGAGCCCTTTAAATAACTTAATTACTTTTACGTTTTTAATATTGATATATAAGATATGTCTGTACAAATAAGGGGTTTTTTTACTTTCCGACGTTAAGATTAAAAACAAAAACCTAACTTGTTTTAACTCTTAATTATTTATGTAAAAATAAAAAAGATAAATACACTTTATATAATATTTGCATAGTATTTGGTGTTTATGTAGTAAAAAATAATTATTGCATTATTAAAAATAGAACAATAATACATTTATATTAAATAAATAATATTATTTTTCTCATTTAAGATTAATTAATTTAAATCTATTAATAAATTTTAAAAACCAAATTAAATTATATTTTTAATAAAAAAAAGCTATTAAATATTTTTAATTAAATTATTATCATAAATTATTTTAATTAATATTTTTCTAATATTTTTTAATCAAAAAATTGTCTAGGAAAGTAAATTTTTTTAGCAACTAAATTTTAATTTCCAATTTTATTTAAAACTGTGAAGAAAAATTATTTAAAAAATGATAATAATAATAATAATAATTATCTTTAACAACCTACCATATTAATTATAAATTTTAATTTAAAATGTCACTATTAAAATAAATTTAAGTTAATAATTTTCGAAGTGATTGTTTATCAACTTACATATTATGTTATTAGATATTTTCCATACTTAGTTTTTATCAACGTACAGTGTTAATTATAAGTTGTGTATTACTAAATATTAATTAACCTATGTAAACATGCAACCTGCTGTTAATTGTGAGCTGTACTAAATATTAATTAATATGTATAAACTTCTCAAGATAAATCAACGTAAATAAATTCCATGCGAAGTGAAGTGGAATCTTTTAAATTTTTGTACTCTTGCGTGACGCATATATTACGTTTCCAAATATATAACTCGGCCAATTTCTCAATAACCAATGTTTCTGCTATTTCAAAATATTATAAACAATAATGGAATAAATCTTCCAATTATATGACGAGGTGTATAATACACGGAGAGAAATGGGAAAAAATCAATTGCACTGTATACAAAGTCGTTGAAATTATAGTTTCACCAATTCAAAACTGTGATCTCTTATTTTTTTTTATTTTTTTTTTATTTTTTTTTAATTTAAGAAAAAGGTGTGATTTTTTTTTAGAAAGAAATATATATATTACAACATTATTATATCATCGTTTTTTATGGGGAACAGAGATCTTCCCTATCATGTTTGATGACTCATGCAATGATTCTATATACAAACCGGTCTCCGAGGATGAGCTTCACAAAGTCCTAAAGGCTTTCAGCAAGGACAAATGCCCTGGTCCTGATGGTTGGACCATCGAATTTTTTCTAAGTTTTTTTGAGCTTCTAAAACAGGATCTCTTGCATATGATCGAAGAATCTCGTATTACAGGCTATATTCATCCTCGTCTCTCATCTACACTGATTGCCCTCATCCCTAAGAAACAAGATGCTGAATCTTTCACGGACGTTCGTCCGATTTCTCTTTGTAACATCTCTTTCAAGATCATATCAAAGATTATCGCCGAGCGCATCAAAGGAAATTTGGCTACTCATCTATCCAAGGATCAACATGCATTTCTCAAGGGCAGGAATATCATGGATGCTGTTGCATCTACTCAGGAATGCATTTTCTCTATTTACTCAAAAAACATTGATGGAGCTATATTAAAAATTGATCTCCAAAAAGCCTATGACTGTATAGACTGGGGTTTCATCAGATGTCTCTTGGCTCGTATTGGTTTAAGATCTGGAATGATCTCATGGATTATGGCTTGCATAGAAGGAGTCACCTATGCAATCAACATCAACGGGATACCTACTCCATTTTTCCCTGCTGGAAGGGGCCTCCGTCAAGGATGTCCACTTGCCCCTATCATTTTCATTCTTGTCATGGACACTCTCAGTCTACATATCAATAAGGCTGTGAATGATCACCGTTGCTCCCCTATACATATCAGTAGACATATCTATTTATCACATAATCTCTTTGTTGATGACATTCTTCTTTGTGCCATGTTACAGCTCCTCTCTTGGCAATGTCTTTTTGATATCCTCCACAGATTCCAGAAGGCCACGGGCCTTATCATCAACAAACAAAAATCCACCTTATACTACAATGGATCCAAGAGCGATATGATCAACAATATCTCTGATATGTTCGGCGTTCAGTCACAATCTATATGGAGCGGTGTTTCATACCTCGGTTTTCACCTAAAACCACACTATCTTACATCTGACTGGGATTGGCTTGTACAAAGATACTACAACAGAATCTCATCTTGGGAATTTCGCACTCTTTCATTAGCTGGTCGATCTACTCTCGTTGTATCGGTATTGTCCCAATTATCAGTCTATTGGGCACACCTTTTCTATCTCCCGACATCCATCATCCGACGCCTCAATCAGCTCACAACATCCTATTTATGGAGCGGATCCGCCATGAGACACAAGTATCATCTTGCAAATCTTAAGCATTTATCCATTCCGAAACAGCAGGGAGGATGGGGTATTAAGGATATAAGGCAATTTGGATATGCGTTGACATGCCGTACTTTATGGCGGGGCATATATGGATCCTCTCCTTGGAGCAATATCATCAGACAGAGATACATGAAAGGCAGAAATATCAACTACTGGTATAGGAAGGGCGCCATCGGTATTGGGACAGGATCCCCCATATGGCTCAGCATGAAGAAAATCGAGACAATATTTTTAACCCATTTAAGATGGCAACTTTATTCAGGCTCTAATATATATATTGGTATTGATCCTTTAATATGTGGTCACTCAGACATCATTATACCACCTGATATAATCAATCATTTTCAGCATCATGGCATCTTCACATGGAACAGATTAATCAAAGACTGGCAGGGCTCCACTCCGATTTGGATGGACAGCAACGACCTCATGCTACAGGACACAATGGCGGGAATATGGCGATCCATCACAGATTCATTAGCTACAGGAGGAGTTCACAGACATGGCACTAAGGATATGCTAAAATGGACTGTGTGTGGTTTTTGACGACCTGTCCTGGTCCGTGATATATACACACAACTGATCATGAACAGATACCCCTACAACCTTCCACACTTTCCACATATATTTTGGAAAGCCTCATGTCCACCAAAATATATATATTTTGCATGGCTGGTATTTTATAACAAAAATCTCACATGGGAAAATCTCAGGAAGCGATCATGGAATGGACCCAGCAGATGCTCACTATGTGGCAACGACGAAGAGACCAACATCCATTTATTCATTAAATGTCCTATCACCCTACAGATCTGGTATGTCCTGGCTCAAAATTTTGTTTTTACACTGACTGATTTTGATACCATTACTGCAGCTTTTATATGGTGGAGCAAACAGAGAGGGCACAGCCGTTTCATTATTATAATATTTCTATGGAGAATATGGAAATGGCGGAATGACATCATTTTCAACAACCTTCATGAGCCTACAATCTCTATCATTGACAGCATACTGTCCATTTGGCATATGATATATGGACCTCCATGAAGGCCTCACCTCCATGTATATTTGCTTATCTGTATCTTTCCACTTTCATCTCATTTGATCATCTGACAGACTCATGGTTTTCATTTGTATGTCTTTTTGACATATATGTGTCTATTTGTCTATACGACATATATATTTGACACCACATATGTAACTACTTATATCTGTTTCTATATTTACTCAATATAATATTATGCTTTTTTCTCCTGAAAAAAAAAAAAAAAAAAAAAAAAAAAAAAAAAAAAACAAACAAACAAACATTATTATATCATCGTTGTGTTAATAAATTATAACTTATCATGTAACTGTCTCAACCACCCCGGATAACGTCCACTTACTTTTTTTTTTTTGAGATTTTCAATCCATGTGTTTAGGTGATTTTCAAATTTACTAAGATCTCAATAAATTGATCATTTTGGGACCGTATAAAAACCTTGCCCATGTCATTGTGAAACAATATAATGTTCAAGGACATCTAGTCGATGCAAAAGCTTGACTTTTTCATTAGAATTTTTATTTCTAATATTTTTAGTGAATTGAATTTTGTAATTATAATTGGGTTTCTTTATTGTATAAATAATTTTTAATTTTTATTTTCATTTTTTAACAAATAATTTTAAGATGTTTTGTTGTTTAAAATATATTTTTGAATACATAAATGGATTCAACACTTTGAAAAATCTTCTGGCAATTAAACCAATTTAAATTCAAGTTTTCAAAAATCTCTAGGATTTTGATTCAAATTAACCAAGAAAAATGTAGTCTGAAAAGTCATTTAGTTTATAAATTAAACTATACCATTTTAATTTATTGATTTCCATTATTATATATATAAACAAATAGTTAAAATATTATATGAGTTGATAAATAATAAATATATTGTTAAAACATTACATTTTTTAATCGATAATTAACATTTATTGTGCTATGGTTAGTTTCACCATTTAATTATGAAAAAAAAATTATTATGTTTCATTTTTGATATAAAGCTTTTGCTTTGAAACATACATCTTTTAATAACAAATCTTTTGTTGCATTATTTAGTTAGAAATATGCTATTGTTTCAATCTTTTGCTATCAACTTTTTATTCCATTATTTATTTGTTTGGAAATATGCTTTTTATTTAAGAGAAGCCTAATGCCTTTTCCAATAGAGGCATCTCAACACATATATATACCCATTTCAAAACAACAAAATGTGAGGTTCCAATTTATTATTTAGTGCTTAATTTATTATCTATAATCTATTTTCCCCTTTAATGATTTAGACAAAGAAATCTAATAATTGTTTAATGTTATTAGTCCCTGCCTCTGGCATAGCAGGGACTATAGCATTCGATATGGTGTTGACCAACTATTAAATCACTTTGACCGATTAATATGTTCGGTACATTTAAGGTTTAAACCAATGTTTCAAATAAAATGTTTGGGGCAACAAATTTTTATCCAATGTTTTTGTTTGGAGGTCTTATTGTCGGCCTCACGTCCCCCGATGCTATTTCAGTGAGGGAAAATTGTTTTATCATAAGGTTTTCAAAAAAATGTGGGAGTATGGCTGTATATGGTAAGAGACACGCATAGATTGCATGCACTCCAGGTGTCTAGGTATCGCACACCCTCATTCTTACTGATGCTTCGAGAGGAAATGGCTCTACCGCCTGGTTTTCTGTAATACACTAGGATTTCATCTTTTCTCAATTCCTGTGTGGTGTATCAACATTCCAGTCTCGTGAATCTATGGTTGTCGTTGATGGCGTGTGTTTTATCTGATATCGCTACCATTGATGTTGGGCATGGTGGCTGCCACGCTCAAGTATTTCGCTGGCCCGGAGGTTCCTCAATACGTTCTGTTCACCGTTGGCTATGCCTGGTTCTGTTCTTTATCCATAATTATACTCGTGCCGGCCGATATCTGGACCGTAAGTTTCTTCTTTCTCAAATCCGCAGGGTTTCTTAATTCTTTGGTTTTGATGATTTCAATTGCAGGCTTCTGATCTCTGGTTTCGACGACTATTGTGAAAATTAAAACATATATATGTGGTTGGTTCTTTTTGTCCTTACCAAATGGTTCATAAATACGATCAATTATGAATAGTAGCTTCAATGGCCATGTAAAATGTTCCTCTGCTGTTCTTTATTTTCATATTTGAATTTCCCTATGCCCGTGGCATTGTTCAATCCATACATTTAACACGCGCTTCTTGAAATTTGAATATTTACTGGCTGCTTATCGCCGGGCTTCATGCGAATAGTCTATAATATCTAAACCTTTGCCAACCTTTGGCAAGTAGTTCGCTGACGATTTATTTTCCTTTCATAGTATCAAATTTACGGTGAATCTCATTATCCATGGTAAAAAACCAAGATGGACAGGCTTCTAGAATAATCTTTAACTATGTGTTATTGGAATTGAATCTCGTAGGCTCGGGAGTCTGCCTTATACTTAGCGAGAGACTTCCCTAATGGTATTTGAGAAGGATTTTATTCATGTTTCTTGTAGGAGCAATCGCATTCGAGAAGACCTAGGGTGGTTGGAGAGTAGCTGCAAAATTTTCCCCTGATCTCTCAGCACATTTACTCTTTTTGGACAACCAGGGCTTCTTATCCATACTCGAGAAAATATTGGCAGTGCTTCAAAACTCGGTTTGGTGAAAAATCAGAGTAAAATTTTGATTCGGACTCTGCACAAACTTTGATAATACAGAAATAAAAAACTATTATTTAATTTGGGAAAAAGTCAGACAAGGGAAAAACTTGGCTGACCTGCAAGTATTTGTGTTTCAGACTCACTGCTAGGATGTCAGATTCATGGGCAGTAATTCTTGCTCACCAGCGAGTCAGTTCAGCTGGTTTTCTGTGGATCCGAGTTTTACTTGTCTGTCTGAGTCAAACTCGATGAGTTTTGTAACATTGCATATTGGTTTATAATACAACCAAGTGCCAACGGGGCATTGGTACAGTAGTGAGGCCGACTGTGTTAACCTATCTACTAGTGTTATATTCTTGCTGTGGTTTGTTCCACCCATATGGCATGGGTTTCAAAATTATGAGGTTGGGTGCAATACCCAGCGATTTTGTTGGAATAGCTATAACTTAGACCTGGTCCCCAGTCATAAGTTTTATCTTTACTCCCATTGGTCATGGTCTAACCTATTTCCTTCGTGTTTAGTCCAGGTGATGAGGGATTGAAACAAGAAAGGTCTTGGCTTCGACAGAGGTCTCAACTTTGACTTAGGGGGAGTGCAGGGTTGTCTGGCCGTGTTAACCTTCACCCTTCTGGTTGCAGGTATAATCTGTAAGTACTCAAAGTTTAATAATAGTTATTCTATAAGTTCGCATTTTTTTTCCATACATCTCCTTTTTAATGGCATTTATCTAATTTTGCTTTTCTGTTTTCGGCTCGCATTAGTCTCTTAGTCGTGGAGAATATCCGCTGCGATACCATACACCTGTAAGGGTTCACCCAACTGCAGGGTTTATGATTTTCCTTGACTTCTATTTAAATTTATTACTTAATTTGTTCAACAACTATTGTGAGATTGTTTCAGTTTTCAGTGATTCTCAAATTCAAGCTCAAACCAAAAGTTGTTTCAGTCCTTTTGCTTGCAGCCACAGGGATTTGTCTAGGTTGGCTCATGCACTCGTAGGATAGAAGTAATTGTATAGTAGAAAAAAAATCCCTAATCTTATGATTCCTTCTCTGGCACTTTGGTTTTGACTGTAAAATTCATTAACAACCTTTTATTATTTTCTATTGGAATGTATCATATGTATGTACATTTGTGAGTATATGTCAGTATGGCTGAGCCATTTTCTGCAGTCTGGCTAAAGACTCTTTCAACTTCAATTTTTCTCTTTGTATGGCTTAGGGTTTTAAGGTTAACATCAAACAGTTTGTCCTCTACCCTGCATTTGTTATAGTAAATTACCTCGACCCTAGCTCGGATATAGGGGGAAATCCTACAGAAGGTCAATCTTCATTTCAATTTTCTCTATTGGGCCGCTAATCTGGTAAAAATAATTGCAGGCTATACGTGAAAAGCCCCTGAGAAATCTCGAGCTCGGACGGCTAATCTTTCTTCAGGCATTCACGACAGATAGGGTTTTGGGGTGAAGTCTAAGTTACTGACCTGGGACCTTTTCAAATTTTAGAGGATAGAACTATTTATTGTCAGGGTTCCGACTTCCCACATCTACCTTAAACATTGTCGTCTTGAGGCGTTTTAGATCACAGTCTAATCGGGGACTTTTTGGCTTTTTGTCTGGTTGAGTTTCTGGTTAATTTTGCACTAGTTGTGGAGTAAAAGAGTTTTCACACTTATGCCGAATCTATTTCTATATTTTAAATTGAAATTTACGTTATATAATATTGTTATTATTTTGAAAATTATAATAGGCTAAATTTCAATAATTTTAATATAAAACTTTAAATTTAAATATTAACACTAGTTTTAATGTTTTTTTATAAATATCATTTTAGTAATTGTTGTTCTGTTATTGGCAAGCAATTTTCTAAGAAAACGTGAAATACAACAGTAACGTTAATCGCTGTGAATGCCATTTGAATGGTAATGTCAATCGCTCTGAATGAGATGCACCGTTCCAGCCATGCGACACGTACTTATTTAGTTGTATCAATTTTCTAAAGCTTCATGTTTTTCTAACCGTCTCTGGACACTTTTATATATATTCAATTTTATCAATGGTTTGATTTTTAAAAAGTTAAACAGATTTAATTAACAGTTAATTTATATATTTAACTGAGATTTATTTATTTGTTGCTTCTATTTTTACCACAAGTTTTACCAATCATTTAATTTTTAACAAGTTAAATAAATTTAACTTTTAGTTAATTTACATATTTAACTAAGATTTATTCATCTGTTGCTTGTACTGATGTTATACTTAAATGTATATATATTAATATATAACTATTATTCTTCCTCTTCATCTCATTTAATGAAACATACATTTGATACATCATTTCTATGTTATTTTATGAAACTTGCAATTTACATTTGATACATCACTTCTATGTCATTTTAGGAAACTTGCATTTGATAACAAAAATGTGTCATTTCATGACCACTTGAGTTATTCAAAAAAATAGTTTTGCTGAATACTATAAATAAATAAGTTGATGGGCCGACCATTTTCACTGCAACACATTATTCAAAAGTTTTTTGTTGAGACACTAATCCTAAGTTAGGTGGAAGCCGAATGACAAAGCAGTCCAGGGACCTTGGGATGTGAATCCCAACGGTCACCATATTGTACTATAAATGTACATCTTTTGTGAATAAAAATTGTACTGAATGCTTTATCTTTCTATCGGTTTCTCGTTAACCATCTCTGTTTAACATGGTATCAGAGTCGGCGATATCCTGCTTTGCTCATATTATATGAGCCACTTGTTTTTGTGGTTTGTGTAAACCTGGGCTTTTCACGCCGGGAGGAATTCATTGGTGGATTTTGCATTCCTTAGCAGGACATTAAATTGATGGGCCCCATATTCAATTGTTGATCGTAGAGCGTTGCATATTCCACTGTAGAGTCGGCGCCATTTTCTCCTCCATGAAAACTGCCCTGACCTATTCTATTTTCTGCGCCCTGTTGAACACGCTCAGACTCCATAAACGTTTCATATTCTCTGACCATTGGCCATCCGTTTAAAAGTGTTGAGTGCCTGCCTGACATGGTATCATCCGTTTGAATGCGTTGAGCGCTGGCCTGACAACTATGACTGTGCGGATGACTGATTCATAAACGTTTCTGCCATATTAGCTACAATCTACAGAATTGATGATCTGAGAAGACACCTGTTCATGAAAATTTTGATGCCGCATATCAATCCCTTCAGATATTGAGGCCTTAGTCCTAGCTATTGTGCCAAAGGTCTTATGATAATCACATTCTGATGGCTTATGCACCAATGGCTTCATGCTCTCAGGCTTGGCTAGAGAGAGAGTGAAAGCAAGTTTTCTTTATGAGGCTCCACACCTTCCTGCCTCAGTTCGGGCACAATTATTTTCTGGAAATTCTTTAAGGATGACCTATTTTATAGCGACCTGTTGATCCTCCCGCCTATTGGTGGTGGACAAAAAAAAAGAAAAGGATCCTTCAACGAGGTTCTGGGCGCCGAGTGATCCTTCCTCCTATTACTCCTTACAGGTATATCAGCTTTACTGGAATTCAAGAAGAATTGATGCAGTGGGTATAGGTCGTTGACTCTGCTGGTATTTCCATGAAGCAGAGACGGGGATTGGGACCTCTACTTTGTCTCTCTCGGTATGCAGTGAAGAGAAACTTTTACTGTTCGAGCTTTTAGAAACGAATAAAGGCAACTTACCTCTGTGACCTTAAAGGGCATTCCGAGTAGCAATTTTTACTGTTAGAGCTTTCTCTGAGGGCATTCGAAGACAAAGAAATGCAACTTATCTCTGAGAGCGGTTTTTAAAAGACAAAAGAAAAAGATAACCTCGCCCCTGCGACTTACTAGGGGCATTCCAAGAATCGAACTCGGGACTTCCACAGAGGATGTCAACATCACGGAACAGTAGAACCAGGCGAGAGCCGTTGAGTAGCTGGGTGTCATTATTAATGTCGTCATGTGCTATTTCAAGGGCGGTTTTGGCTACTTTTCCAACCCAAGAGTTGTAGTTTAAGAGCACACCTATATTCACCACGCTGTCATTGTGGACTGCTCGGCACAAGTTCCCAGTATCACAGAATAAAATCGAGAAAATCATCAAAACAGCGAGCACCTGGCCTCCCATTTCGAGTTTCACTTCCCGGACCTGGTTACTCCTTTTAATGTTGGATACATAGATAGAATTTGGGCTCCAATGTAATACGATGTATAGGCTCTGTCAAAGACAAATATCATATTAATAAAAACTAAATAACGAATGTCAACGTTGTAAAATTCCTGAAGATTTGAGCCTGGCTATCCTTAAAATTCCACAGAGGATGTCAACGTTGTAAAATTCCAGAATATTTGAGTCTGGCTACCCGGTTATTGATTCTTTTGAGAGTGGGATTTGAACCCAGAGGATTCGGATTTACGTTTGGCTGTGTGTAGAGGATGTGGATTTGCGATTGTTGGAGTTTGAGGCTCGTGGAATGGAAGAAAACAACAGAAAGTTGGAGGTGTGAAAGAATGTTGTTCTGATAAGAATGAGAGGATGAGTGGGCATCACGTTCCATCCAGATAACAAGCCGGACCTATTTGAATTTGTTGGTGTTATGATATGTCGAGGTCAGATTATTCATAGGTATCTCAGATTTCTTCAAAGATTTGGAGAATACTTGTAGAGTTCAAATCTTGCTTTTGGTTCATTCCTCAAGGAAGAATATCACTTGATTGTTGTAGTTTTCTGGGAGAACAAAGTTTGAGAATACCTTGCAGTAACATTGGTTCATAGTTGTGAACAAATTTTAAAGTGTCAGTTTGCATTGGAGAAAATGACTCTAATTAGTGGTGTATTAGAGTTTCTCAAAACTCTGATACAATCTACTGTCGAAGACACAGTTAAAATCAACAAGAACACTCTTTGTGACATTAAAGCATGTCTGCAGAATACACAGGAAAAAATAGACTTTTTGGAGCTTGAATCTCAGCTTCAACGAGCAGAATTACAGCAGTGGAGTCATCATTCTGAACCTGTTTTTGTTCAGAAGATTGAAACAGACTCTTATAAACAGCAAGTCAATAATGTTCCTGTTCATTCAAATAAAGTAGCAGTTGTACATGCAGATGCAGAAGTTCAGTCTGCACTTCCCAAGCCCATCATCAGACCTTGGGAACAGCTTGTCCACAATAAGCACAAAATTGGTCTTGGATATGACAAGGACTTGTCCTTTCATATTCCAGACTACTCAAAGCCCATTCAGTTTCAGAGTGCTGGTTTCATTAATGACAGTTCACCTGCTCCTTATGACAGTTCAGCTCCAGCTGTTCCAGACTCTGCCCCTATTCCACAGCAGCAACAACAACAACAAATCGTGAAATTCCAACACTGTGATCGAGTTGGCCATCTGAAAGATCACTGTTTTGATCTTCATCCATGTAAGCACTGTCATAAAACCACC
>APFE031620097.1:0-11421 GCA_000404065.3 Pinus taeda
AGCGTGGGCGACCAAGAAAAACCATTAAGGTTCCAGAGTCCCTCCATAACCAAAGAGAGGGAGATTTTCAGTCTCTGGATAATCAGGGAAAAGGAGATCCTCAGTCCCTGGCTAACAAGGGAAAGGGAGATAGTGAATCCCTAGATAACCAGAGAGAGGGGGTTCTTCAATCCCTCTCTAACCAGAGGGAGGAAGAGGGAGATCCTCCATTTGTTTCTTGTCGATGGTGCGAGAGATTGTTTGATTTCACTTGCTTTTCGCCTTCCTGGATATGCCCTCACTGCGGAACCTTCAATTAAATAAAGGGATGTTCATGTTCTATGTAGACTCGGTATGTAGACTCAGATGGAATAATAGTGGGCTCACTCACTTACTTGTCAGTAGGTAAAATGTTTATTTTGAATTGAGATTTGCTATATGTAGACTCGGTATGTAGACTCAGATGGAATAATAGTGGGCTCACTCACTTACTTGTCAGTAGGTAAAATGTTTATTTTGAATTGAGATTTGCTAATATGTAGCGAGATTGATTTTCTTATAATGAACAGCATGCATGAACCAGCATGCATGTTACTTGATTTGCTAATATGTACCCAGATTGATTTTCTTATAATGAGCCAGCATGCATGTTACTTATTGTGTGCCCAATGTGTATAGTTTTTTTTGTTTACAATTTCATGAACAACAATCTTTGAAGTGTAAGCCAGTTGGTTCTTTTAGATACAATGAGTTATATTTACCTACTTAATCTTTAATTTGTGAATGATGTTTATGATGAGCATGAGAATATATGCATCATTATATAGGTAATGTAGAGCATTTTTGTTTAGCAACACAATTTGTTGATAAAAATAATAGTTAATTCAATGGTTAATATAAGTGATAAAAGTGTTGAATATGAGTATTTTATTTAAATTTGTTAACATGGGTGTAATATTATTCATGTTTCAATTTTTTTTGTTTGCCCAATGGTGCAGAGCCTGGGCCACACTAGCCCTTAATGTGACTCAATTTTTGCCTACTGAGTTTCCAAACTATAACTCTCACATCAAAAACATAATTAACACTACATCCCATCACAGGCTTCTTGGGTTGTGCTCCATGTTTTAATTTCTTGAATAAAATATTCAAATTAAGATATATTTTCATAATGTAATATGCATTATTATCTGTGTTTTATTTATTTATTGGAAAAAATGATTTTGAGATAAGAATTATTATCTGTATTATTGAAATTAGATTGTTTTCTAAGGTTTTTGATGTAAAGATTTTTGCGCTTGCTTAAAGTTATTTTTGTATGGTCATTTTTGTTTATGTAATTTGTGCAACCCTCTTGGTAGTCACCTGATCCTATGAAACCCTGGATCATGAAGAAAAGTTGCAACAGAAGAAAAGTTGCAAAAGAGAAAGACAAGACCGATAAAGGAATGAGTAAATGGTTGCATAGGCCCACAAGACTAATAAAATGCGGAACAAAGAAAAACTAAAGGGTGAATGAAGAAGAATGAATAAGTGAATAGAGAGAAATTCACAGAGAAAGTCACAAGTAAATTCGGTAATCATCTGAAGGATATATTTCACCGATTTTCGAGTAGACAATCCGTTCTTTGTGAAATTTAGTTGGTTTTTCTTTGTGATATTCAGTTGGTTTTTGTACATTCCTTCCTTTTTTTCTTTGTTTTTGTACATTCCTTTCTTTTTTCTTTGTGATAAATAGTTTTTCTTATTTCCTGTGACCAAGAAACACAACCAGAATTCTATTAAAGATGTAGGAAGTAGGAAGGTTTTATGATTTAGATTTATTTCCATCTTAGTCTTTTACGTTGTTTTAACCATTCCACATTTTTCTAGTTTTATGTGTATATTTTATCAGATATATTGAGAATAAAACTATTTGAAGCAATAAAAAATATATTTTATATGTGTAATCTTGCTACATGAGTTTCTTGACCAAGAAGTACCTCTAAATAAAAAAGACTTCCTCCTGACGTCTTTAAGAGAATCTGAAAGAGTTTTTCTGTTTAAGAGTAAATCTGAAAGCGTTTTTCTGTTTTGGAAAAACGGAAAATAGCATTATATTGTGCAGTTGGCTTCGACAGCTGAAACAAAACAAGACCATGGCCACATCCTTTTCTTACTCCACCAGCGTTATCCGATTCAGAAAGCCACTGGTGAGCTTTATTACTCTATGTTTCATTTTAGTGCTGGTTGATCTATTAAGTATTTCATTCATTTTGCAGCAAATCCGGTATTGGCACATTTTCAGAAAACAACTGGTGAGCACTCTCACCATATATTTCATTCAGGTGTCCGCGCTTTACACAATGGTTTCAGAAGCCAGATTGATTTTAACTTGTGAGGGTAAAATTACAGGAAAAAGTTAACTTGTGAGGGTAAAATAGCGTGCAGCTTTTATGAAGCAGCAGCATAAATAATCTGCAAGGGTAGTTTGTTTGTAATACAGCAGATAGGAATATTGTATACCATTTTCTGGTTGCTTCCTCACAGGATTGAGGCTTTTGTATGTGCTGTTAGTATTGCTTCAGGAATCCAGTGAAGCGAAGGGCAAATATATTGTGAACATTTCAAATATATTTTCGCTTTTACTGTTTCTGTTGAGTTTAAAAAGGATTGTGTTGTGTATATTGCTGTTCTGAGCAAATCATATCATGGCCGATGTTGGATTCCTCTCTGGATTTGTTAGCAAGGGCATCGACACAGCCATCAACCAGATTCTTCACCACGCTGCCATTGCGCTCAGCTGCAAGAAAGAATTGAACGATTTGAGAGATCTGGTAAAGCGCATAGAGCCTATTGCAACAAGTATCCATCAATATCGTCTGGAATTGAATAGAAACAGAGGAACTTCCACCAGTACTGGCGATAACAATGTTTCACAATGGGTTAAAAAGCTGCACGGGCTTCTCCGACAAGCAATGCCACTGGTACAAAAGTGCACAATACCATGTTACAGGAAAAAGTTAACTTGTGAGGGTAAAATTCTGAATTTCCTGGAATCTAATAAAGGCCCAAATAATTTGACGACCAACCATATCACGTGTATAGAAAGTCTATGTGTGTAGAAACTCTTCAAATTGTGTATCAGCCCTCGAGGAACAAGATCAATGCCTCAAACAAGCCCATCAAACTCTGCAAAAAGACAAGGATATAATTATATCCGCTCCGAATACAAATGTCTGTTCATTAACATAAGCCCGCTCGTATATACGCTCACCAGTATAATTACCCTATTGGGCAAAAATGAATTCGGATATACCTCTGAGAACTTTCGCATAAGGGAGACGCAGTTGATGGAGCCGCAGTCAATAGCTGCAGTCGGATCCGCATTGAGGTAAGACATGTCTAAGTGTTCAAGCTACCTCATATGGTATGGTATCTCTGTAATCTTCAAGCACAGTATTAGCAATACAGTGTAAGATCTCATACTCGTGGCAGACTTAGAAAAATGCTCTCACTACAGTAACAATAAATGAATCTATATATATATAAAAGGAGATCTTACTTCCTCTAATCCTAAAGATGTTACCGCAGTCTCGGCATGTCTACAGATTTGGGTGTAGGATCTCCGTGACTAGGTGCAGTCATGAATGAAGCAGAGATTCATATTCTAGAAGACAGTCTAGAATGTCTTTCTGGGAGGTGTGAAATCTAAGATGAGGTATAGTAAGGTACCTGTGTTATAATATGGTGAAAACCTCAGTCAAGCATTACAAGAAGTGTTATAGTCCATGTAGGATGAAAGAAGGGAAGTGCAGATGGGATTATTTTTATGAGAAATTTTGCGAAATTCTTCAGATATGAGGAGATCTTATTTGGTCTAATCCTAAGGATGTTAATGCAGTTTTCGTATGTCTATAGATTTGGTTGCACTATCTGTGTGACTAGGTGCAGTCATGAATAAAGATGTTAATAAAGTTTGGTATGTCTATAGATTTGGGTGCACCATCTCTGTGACTAGGTGCAGTCATGAATGAAGCAGAGATTTATATTCTAGAAGACAGTTTAGAATGTCCTTCTAGGAGGTGTGAAATCTGGGGATGTGATGTGATGTGATGTTTATATTATATAAACATTTTGACTTTGTCAAATAACATAATAATAAAAATAAAAATAAATTACAATTAAGAAAACCAACTAAAAAAAATTAATTAATTATAATTATTAATGAAAATATTTTGACTAAGTTAAATTACATAAAAATAAAGATAGAATAAATTTAATGCTCATAAATATCAATTATTAATAATTAAACTAGGATACATCCATATTAACTTGCTATATGAGAAGTGCCTAGAGGATCAAATTTCTTGAGGCTCAAACCTTTTCTAGAGTGAAAAAGTATTTGATTCTTCTAAGCTAGGTAGATCTTGCGTGAAGATTTCTCTAGACTAGTTGCAATCCAAAATTGTTTCTATTTAATACTTGAAAGGTCATTTGAAACTAAGGAGTTGACCCATCTTCTTTATGTGGAGCCATTTCATTTTTTGAGAGCAAGGCCACCCACATGGCTTCACATGTCTATGCTATGGTCTTTGAATAGACCTTCATCACTTGAACCCTAGATCCTAGTGTGATTCAAGTTAGAGTTTGGATTTTGGCTTTATGGACCTTCTCTCCTTGGATTCATTAGGTCATTTTTACTTGGTGTTCTAATAGAGCTTTCCTCTCCTCTCTAACTAATTTCTTTCAACCCCATACTCATCGTTGTTACTAGCTACACCCACTTTGGAAAAATGGGGTCTCCAACTTTCTCAGAGATTTTTGAGGCATCAAATGAGGTTTTCTAGGGGCTAAATGTTTCTATTTTATCATATAAACTTCTCACCATGTTCTACACACACATATTTCCAACACATAAGAAATGAGTCAATTTTAGTCTATATGCAAAAGTTCTGCCACTTAGAAGTAGACCTTCTTATTTTCACACCTATAGTTCGTGCCCAAAATCATAAAACCCTAATCATGGCTCAGTAACATGTAACCAAACCTCATGATCCTATGGAGGTGTTGTTTATGTGATTGAAACAACAAGTCACACATATCAATCACAAAGTAAGCCTCCTCATGGCGGAATTGAATAACAAGTTCGAGATATTTGGAGATGATGGCGATTCAAATAGAGAGGAAAAACTAGAACAGAGATCAAAAGATTGGGGAGAACCGAAGAAAGAGTCGAAGAAAGTAGTGGAAAAGGATTAAGTGAACTTGAGTGTTGTAAACCAATCACAATGTGTGTTTAACATGAAAGAAAGAGTTGACATCAAGTAGTACCATGGTGAGATCAATGCTCTCAAGGTGAACCACTCATTGCACTAACTCGAAGTTTCTTTGAGTGTCCGTGAGATCAAGAAAGAGAAAAATATCTCATGCACATGACTAAATTAGAGGACCATGAACTCACTTGGTGGGAGATCCACACTGAAAACCCTAAGGTTGGAGGGAGAACCTCGAGTTACTAAATGGGAGGATTTCAAAACCCTCTTTAAGTCAGCTTTTTATCCCATTGGGCACATGGAGGATGAGTGGATCCGATGGCATTACTTTAGTTAAAATCTAGGAAAAAATGTGGAGTATGACATGAAATTTAGAAATATAGTTATAAAGTTGGGTATCTATACAAAGAACCGATATGCCCTCCTCAAGTATTTAGTGGGTGTGCTCCATTATCTATGCAAGCAAGTGATGATGTTCAAGCTAAAATAGGTGGACGAGGCTTGTGTACAAGCACAATACCTAGAAAACATTGGCCTAAAGAGAGAAAAATGAAGTGGATCGAAGTAGAACGAGCAACAATATGCTTCTAAGGAGGGGAAAAAACAAAATGGGGTAAAAGATAAAAAGATGGCAACCACAATGCACCAATGAAAATATCCTAGCAAGAACTGCAACCACTCCAACATTTATAGCCATACAAAGGAGATGCTAGAAGTTGAATGAAGACCTAAACCTAAAGAATAAGAAGAAATATAACAAGAAGAAGAATCTCATGGCCATGGATTCGACCAACCAAGTTGAAATCACCTAAGACGTGGATGAGAATATCATTCGTACATCAATGCAGAAGGAGGTGAATATGAGTAGCCTTCAGCATCATGAAGAAGAGATAGAAATCACCAAACTCTTTCATATAGAGATACAGGTCAAGAAGACAAAGATTGATTCTTTGTTTGACTCACGATCACATGAAAATCTCATTTCACGAGAGGTGGTCAATAAGTTTTGGTTGGAAGTGTGTGATCATCAAAACCCATATCCATTGGGATGGGTAAATAAGGATGTACAACTCAAGGTAACAAAATAGTGTAAAATTAGATTTACCATGACTCTTGAGTATCTTGGTGAAGTGGATTTAGATGTGGTTCCCTTTGACGTATGTGAAGTCCTGTTTGGAAGTCCATACATGTAAATGCCTCATGCAATATTCATGATCAGAGCTAACAAGTACGAGCTCGTAAAAAATTTCACTCGTAGGTGACAACCAAGCCAACAAATTTATTAGTTCCAACACGAAGAATATTTTATTGTTCTTAATAGAAAGTGAGTGTGTAGAGGAGTCAATAAGAGGCGAGGCATCCCTAGAGGGCGTACTATGGAACAAAAACAAACAATTGTTCCAAATGGAAGCACATTGAGTTCTTTTGACTCCATCAAATTTTATTTGTGATATTTCATTGGTTTTTTACATTCCTTTTAGATTTTTCTAGTGATTTCCATCTTTAAACTTTACTGTTATTTTAATTATTCCAGAATTTTCATTTTATGGGTATATTTCAAGTTAGTTTTCTTCCAAGTCTATGGATATATTATGAGTAATGATTTTCGTTTTCTGAAGGTAATATTTCACGCTGTAGCATATATTGAATTATAGGTTTGAGAAGTTCATATTGATAAGAACAATGTACTAAATAGATATATTTGATTGTAGGGTCATATGGTATTTAGTGTTCAAATGAAATCTATACTTTAGTTCTATGAATAAAAAAGATAACCAAGATTATAGTAAACCCCACAAACACACTAATTTTTTTTCTTATGGACGTCTAAGAGGTTGGATTTCACATATCAATTCTACCCTCATGGAAAGCAAATATTTTCATTGAGCTGGATATGTTAGAGCACATCCAAATCTAATGTGGCAAATGGAGATTGAGTGAGGTCATCAATAATATATAGTTGTGGGTTTCCTTTGATTTATGGGTTTTTCAAGGTAACGATCCATTCACCATCTTGGAGATAGGTTCAATGGGATTTCATTGCATGGTAAAAGGTGGCATAGTTGTATTGGTAATGGTTACTATTGGTATTGAGGGATTACGTTCCAAAGGGGTTCCATAATTACGACTATGGGTTTAGAGCAAGGCATATGTTCCTTGCATGTAGATGTCATGACTAATGATGTAATGAGAAATTCCCCATATTTGATTTTCATATTGGGAAGGACAAATCTCATGTTGAGTATCTACTGTTCCTTGATGGGGAAATAGGTTTTCCATGATGGAAGGTTTTTGGTTTGCTCCCCATATACCCTAGCCTCCCTCATGTGTTTAAACTCTAGGATTTGAGGGAAATTATGGGTATAGTGTCTATACTCTCCATGAAGTACAAAAGAATGTTTAGTCCATATGATAGAATTCTTGTTTTCCTTTTCTAGATTATTCATACATTGGTTTCGATTTTGGCTTTAATTGAGGCGATTTCCCTAAGTTGTACAATTTCGTAGGAGGGATGGTGAGCGTGTGTTGAAATAGCTTGAGTTGAACAAAGAAATCAATGATGTTGTTGAAGGAACACCATAGATGAAAGTTCATGATATGGTTGGAGGGATCTTCTCATTATTTTCCTTTCAATTTGGGAATATTCAATGGTAACTTGGTTGGGATAGGTGTCCATTGTTGATTCTATTCAATGGGATCATTACGAAGCTTCATAAGGTTTGAGAGGTTGAATGAAGTTACAAATGGTATTTTCCATTGTGGGATAAACTTTAAGTGTGGTTTTGATGGGATTCCCCTGCGTGGTAGTGTTGGTAGTGGTAATTTCCATGGTAGAATTGAGTTTACCTCGAGGGGTGGTGATACGGGTACTTTGAGAGGAACTATATCCTAAGAAATTTTCACGAAGAATGAATGTCCCCACCAAGGTAGTTGGATGTTGTTTCCTATGATGATGTGGTGAGAGACCAAGATCTCCTCCTTGAAAAGGTGGGAGCTATTTTAGGTACCTAGAGTGGTAGGAAAACCTAGGTCCCCTATGGTGCTATAGAAGGTGAAAGACACATATTGTGAGCGGGTGCTTTTAGAAAACCAAATGTATCATATACATAAGACATAACAAATAATAAATGGTTAATTTTTCCTTTAACTCTTTTCATGTGTGACACAATAAAAGAAAGGCTTGTGACACTTTGCCTATGATGAAAAAATCTTAAAAGACCTCGTGTCCTTCCACTCAATGAGTAATGTAGCCTTGTGAAGGTTTTGTATAAGGGTACTAAGGCCACGTCCTAAAAGTACTTACAATGTTTTTAATAGTTGAAAACCAATCAAGGTGTGAAAGAGGGTTATACAAGGAGGGTACTAAGGACACATCTTGAAATTACTTGCGACACTTCTAACAACCTAACTGAATCGACTCAAGGTGGAAGTGCTCCTACACTTGACTACTAAAATACCTACATCCAATGAGAATGAGAGAATCTTAGCTTCTATTTGTTGACTTCGAAATGTGTGCCCCTACCAATGAAGCAAAAAAACCAACACAAGAGTAGGAAAAGGGTACTCTATATTGATTATTGGTAGTGTAAGAGTTACAAATGAATTTCAAAGACACTTGAATAGATTTCATTGAGAAATGGCACTCAATATGTCTCAACAAGGATTTCCCATTCGAAATCATTATCGCCAGCTCTTGCTTTCTCAAAGAATAAAAGAAAACTCTCTCAAATCATGTAACTATCCTAGCATTGGTATGCTTGATTTCTCTCGAGAAATTTTGGTAGCATAATAATGCACAATTTCTTCTTACCCCCCTAGATGCACTTTCATTTATAGGATTTTTAACACTCTCTTCCTCTTTAGCTCATGTGTGATCTCATCAATGAGGTTGTTTATATTATAAATAATATGAGAACTACCATCCTCCTTCCATTAAATATTCCCAGCACTTAAGGCTTGAATTATGAGTCTATCATGTGAAGAGATTGATTATATTTCAACAAATATGCCTCCTACAGTGTTGACTAGGCTTTCTATGACCCTCACAGTAATCAAAGAAATTTTTTCTAGGATGCAATTAAATGTCTTTGGAGGACCCACAAGGGTTCATTTTTGAAGTCACTTTTAGGAAAACCTTTTTATTTTTACTTTTTATAATGTTTCTAATTCTAAATGTTGTCTCTACATGGAACAACAAGTCACATATCAATCACAATTTAATTCTCCTCATGGAGGAATTGAATAACAAGTTTGAGATATTTGGAGATGATGGTGGTTCAAATGGAGAGGAAAAGCTAGAAAACGGGATCAAAAGATTGGGGGAAAGAACTCGAAAAGGATTAAGTGAACTTGAGTGTTGTAAATCAATCACAATGTGTGCTTAAAATGAAAGAAAAAGTTGATATCAAGTAGTACGATGGTGAGATCAATGCTCTCAAGGTGAACCACTCATTACACATGTCCTTGAGATCGAGAAAGGAGAAAAATATCTCATGCACATGACTAAATTAGAGAATCATGGACTCACTTGGTGGGAGATCCACACGAAAACCCTAAGGATGGAGGGAGAACCTCGAGTTAATAAATGGGAGGATTTCAAAACCCTCTTTAAGTCACATTTTTATCCCATTGGGCACATGGAGGATGAGTGGATCCGATGGCATTACATTAGTTAAAATCTAGGGAAAAATGTGGAGTATAACATGAAATTTAGAAAGATAGTTATAAATTTGGGTATCTATACAAAGAACGGATATGCACTCCTCAAGTATTTAGCGGGTGAGCACCACTATCTATGCAAGCAAGTGATGATGTTCAAGCCAAAATACATGCATGAGGCTTGTGTACAAGCGCAATACCTAGAAAACATTAGCCTAAAGAGAGAAAAATGAAGTGGATTGAAGTAGAACGAGCAACAATATGCTTCTAAGGAGGGCAAAAAACAAAATGGGGTAACCACAATGCACTAATGGAAATATCCTAGCAAGAACTACAAACACTCCAACATTTATAGCCATACAAAGGAGAAGTGCTAGAAGTTGAACTAAGAGCTAAACCTAAAGAATAAGAAGAAATATAACAAGAAGAAGAATCTCATGGCCATGGATTCGAGCAACCAAGTTGAAATCACCTAAGACGTGGATGAGAAGATCATTCGTACATCAATGCAGAAGGATATGAATATGAGTAGCCTTCACCATCACGAAGAAGAGATAGAAATCACTGAACTCTTTCATATAGAGATACGGGTCAAGAATACAAATATTGATTCTTTGTTTGACTCATGATCAGAGGAAAATCTCATTTCACGAGAGGTGGTCAATAAGTTTTGGTTGGAAGTGTGTGGTCATCAAAACCCATATCCATTGGGATGGGTAAATAAGGATGTACAGCTCAAGGTAACAAAATAGTGTAAAATTAGATTTACCATGAGTGTTGAGTATCTTGGTGAAGTTGATTTAGATGTGGTTCCCTTGGATGTATGTGGAGTCGTGTTTGGAAGTCCATACATGTAAATGCGCGTTGTAATATTCATGATGAGAGCTAACGAGTACGAGCTCATCAAAATTTTCACTCGTAGGTGACAACCAAGCCAACAAATTTATTAGTTCCAACATGAAGAATATTTTATTGTTTTTAATAGAAAGTGAGTGTGTAGAGGAGTCAATAAGAGGCGAGGCATCCCTTTGTGAACCCTAACTCTTAAAATGCAAGAATCGTAGTAACTTATAGAAAACAAAATCTAACCCTTCGCAGGATACTTTAAACATTCATATTATTAAGTAAACATGTAAATCAACCACTTTCGCAAATCAAATTAAGTGTGTCTTGATATAAGTGCAGAAAACATAATGAATACACATAAATTGCATAAGTAAATATAAATTAAAAACACTCAATTATTTCTCCAAAATAGTCTTTATTAGATATAATCCTTCTATTACAGACTCTTCTTCCCTATGCACACAGCTGGAGGGCCCCACACACTCAACTTGAAGACTTACCAAGGTCTTTGCGCACTAAGTTGCATGATCCTTCCCCTTCGCTTAAGTACACGAAACAAACTTTTGTGCCTCACACTACTTGCCCATACAATAATCTTCAATTATTAACTCACTTCCTATGACTCACTATGACTCCTATATATAGTTTGTTCCATTACAATACCATGGTTTGTGAACCATGG
>APFE031620103.1:0-13312 GCA_000404065.3 Pinus taeda
AAACAAATTCAAGAATTAAAAATTAAATGCACTTTTACCTTATCAATACCATGGATCACTTGTTATTGTTTTGTTGGTGACTTCATCATTGAATTTCTAACTAGTTTTGAGCTTCAGAACTCCTTTCCACACACTTAAAGCTTCATTAATAGATTATAAACCTAATTTTCATAAGCTACTTAATTGTGTCGATTTTGCATCTACCAAAAATATGAATCGTTGCTTTGCTTTGCCACTTTTACAACTTGCATTGAGACTTAGACAGCGATTTATCAACTATTGCAGTTGGCTTTTAAATATTTCCAGGTTTTTATGAAAGTCTAAGTCTATAACTGTGTTTGATATTTTTCTCTAACACTCCACCCTTATCCATGATCTCGTGGATGAAGAAAATGCTCAAAATTCAAAATTCTTGCATCTGATTGAAACAAATTTCAAAGCATGGATCTTGGCATTCTAAATCCAATGCACTTTGTTTCACTAAAATTTCACTTAGAATGCTCTCCAAATCACGATCTAATCATTTTGTGAAACAACTAAAAAAATGAATTTCTAAGTTGCAGGAATGCCCAATTAGCAGTTTGTACACTAACTGGATCATGATACTTGGCAACTTTTTATTAGACCTTCTTTAGTGAATAGGTGTTTGGCACTTGGCAAATTTTTATTTAACCTTCATTGGCCAATGGGTGTTTGATACTTGGCACTCTTTGACTCGTGGACACATGGTTTTTTTCATTGATCAATGGTTTTGTTGCTATGGGACAATGAGGAAGTGTCATGTGGACCTACCATTGGTTTCCACATGGTATCCTTGTGGGAGAAAAAATTTCATGAGAGGGCAAACAACCTCCCCATGGCTTCAACCCATGACCTCTTGACTAACAACAAAGTGATTTACCAATTCCACTACGTTATTACTTGTTAAATATACCTCATAAACCTTTATTTAAGGTTTAACATACGTGCCTTTTGGGGAGGGGGTCGGGGCTAAGCCCTAGCCCTTGGCAATCCCAGCACCATAGGACCATGGGCGAGGTTCGAGTGCTAAGCCTTAGCTTGGCCCATGCTCCCATGCGACCGCATATGACTAGGTGCTTAAGGCAAAGCTTCCAACGGAGGAATGTGGATTAGCCCCTGATTTTCAACACCCAACGTGTTCGTATGGCACCACATGACCAAGATTTTCCAACTTGGGGGCTAATTATAACCATCCAACAATTTTTACTCCCATTCAGGAAGGCCATATTTGTGCATCATTCTTGTTTTTTGGACACACATGCTCAGTTTGGACTGAATTGTAGGCTTATGAACAACATAATTGGGAAAAAATGTAAAACAATGATATCTTACTCAATTTTTGGCCAAATGAGATGAACAAAGAGTCAAAACAGGGGTGTTCAACAGCTCTAGATCCATTGGAGACATTATTTTTGTCTTTTGATCCTTATAAAAGCATATAATTATAATTTTTATTATGAATTCAGATATATTATCCAACTTTTATTGAAAATGTTTAAAACTAACTTTGTTCAATTGTCTTTTCTGATCTTCTAGGTCGTAGAGAGAACAAGAAGAGAACATACTCAGCAATATTAAAACTCATTACTCATTTGGAATGTGAAATTAGAAAAGAAAAAGTGAAAGGATTTGATCTCTAAATTCATATTGTGACTCTCAAAACTCTTATTTATTCTCCTTCTTCTCAATTTTTCCTTCTCTTTCTACATTGTCATGCAAATGATTAGTGAGTTGGGTGGATCTTACTGCACCACCAATAAATAAAATTGAAAAAAAAATGAAATCTAAGTTACAAAGTTTAAAAAAAAACACATCACCAGACTTGGTTTTTATTCATTGATTCTATATTACTCTACTCTACTCGAAATAGAATAATTAATCAAGTGTATGCACATTTCCAATGTAACCATGTGCGTAACATGAGTAAAAATATATCCATGCTTATTTTTTAAAAATATGCATTAAAATACATCAAAGCTTGAAAAATTGGTTGTTTTGGTAATGCAATTAAGAAGTAAGGAAGAATGGAAGATTTATGTGACTTGATCGTTGAATTAGAACTATCTTTCAATAAGGCCAGGACAATGATTACTTTCTTCATTTAGATCACATTGATTATCCTTCTTTATTATGCATTCCTCATTCTTATATTCTACTTGTTTCTCTCCATCAAAAGTATTGCATGATTTTGAGTCTCTTCATCGAATTGACAAGAGGAATCAAAAGAAACCTGAAGATGTTCTTATGAAGGCGAAGAGATAGGCAAGTTTTTGTACGCATTTAAAATATACTCTTCATGAGAGGCAGATATCTCCGCTGTTGCAAATGTTCAAGAAATTTCTTGGAAGAACATTCTTCAAACTCTTAATTGTCCATGAATTACTCCCACTGGTTGATAATTCGTGTCGTGCACATAGATTAGTACAAAGTATTGAAATATTATTGAAATCTAATATGAAAAATGATTTAATATGATTTTAATCATGCATCTAAGAACGAATGCAACTATAATGAGTTGTCTAAACTTCAAAATAAACACCTATGTATACCTCCCCAGCAACAATACCAAAATGTTGGGTGATTTAATTGCGAGTTAAATCCTTGTCATTTAATTTGTCACCCTGGGCTTTTGTAAACTGATGAGGTATACCTTTACTATATGTACTAGGTGGTTATTTTTTTTATTAGATTAATCTAATGCAATTTAAAACTACTTACAAAACATATTAAATCATCCTAATCCAAGAAAAATATAAAATAAAAATAAATAAATAAATTTGAAATCACACTTGCATAAATGATATCACATCAAACTTGCATAAATGAAATCACCCTTGCAGAATTGAAATCACACTTGCTGGAAAGAAATCACACTCACACCTGCTGAAATGAAATCACACTTATTGAAAGGAAAAACACACTTGCGTAAAATGAAAACACGCTGAAAATAATTGAAATAAAATAACTACAGTATGTTACCAATATGTACAAAGGTGTCAAAACTGTGGTTGATGGAGGGCCTCCATTCCTCAGTAAGCACACTAAACAAACTATCACATATTGGATATCAAAGTGGCAGTGTGTATTTCATAAAATGAGCTACAAGATATTACATCAATTCTCGCTCCTCACTTTAGAAACCATATGGATTGAACTTGGAACGTCCAACTAGAAACTAACAACTAACACTAACACTCACAACCTCTAACTTGCATCTAACAACTAACAATCCTTTGTATGAAGGGTGCACTCCTATTTATACAAAAATTGAGGATAGCTATACAATAAATATAGATCCTTAGATCTGTCCCTAAATCCACATTTATCTCTTGTGGTTACAATAATCTCCTAGAAAATGTAAGATACAAATCCTCTCAAAATCCTCTCTTCCATGATCCTTCCCCTTTGGATGTGCATATTTAATGATCCACTTATAATACTTAAAATAAATGACTTGGAAAATAATAATGATAAACCAATATAATGATGAAAATAATTACTTAATGTAAGGTTATGGGGCTATAGAGTTACGGAATGAGGGTAAAATGATGGAAATGTGCGTAAACGTGGATGAAATTTTGGAGACCCAACACTCCTAACTCTCCTTACTATCATTGCCCAACTATGGAATAAAATTCTCTTGAAAGAATGGAATGTCTCTTCCTCCTAGTGGCCTACTTATAACAAAACATGATAGCTTACTAGTGGTTAAGTTTGACTACATCAACTCTTAACTAGAGTTACAAATTAGATTCTTCCAGAATTGTTTGCATCACAAACACGTGGCTAGCCTCTTTTCGATCAATAATGGGGGCTAATGCGACACTAATGCGACATCCTATTGAAATATAGGTGTGAAAAGGGGAAGGTCAACTTGTGAGTGACATAACTTTTGCATATGGACTTTGATTGACATGCTTCTTGCGTCATTGGAAAGATCTTTGTGTGTAGATTAATATGAAATGGAGCATGCAAAAGAATCAAAGGTTTACCCCAAAAAAAACATCATTTGATGCCTCAGAATGCTCCCAGAAGGTTTCAGCCATGTTTCACTAGACTTGGTACCACAGGTAAAAATAGTCTCGTGAGTTGATTCCTCCACTTTTTCCATCGTGAATGCATCAATATGGATGAAAAACAATATAATGATGCTATGAATTTCCTCAGGTGTTGTGTTTCCCCGATGAAACTCCTGACGTCACAAACATTTGCAGGAACCACACATTTCATGATGGCCTCCATCTTGGAAGGATATATATTCAGCTTTCGTCCACTAAAAACATACCCCAGATACACCAAATACTAATCCACAAGCTCACACTTCTTGAGATTTTCTAGCAGTTGGTGCTTCTTCAATGTTTCCAACACCTGTGTCAAATGTGAAATATTCTCCTCTGAGGTAGCACTATATATCAATATATCATCCAAATATACAATAAAAAATGAATCTATAAAAGGGTGTCCTACATCATTCATTAATATCATAAACATAGTTGGCAAATTTCATACGCCAAATGGCATAACTAACCACTCATACAAACCTTTTCTAGTTTTGAAGGTTGTCTTCCATGTATCTTCTTCTTTGACTCTAACCTAGTGATATTCGGACTTCAAGTCTAACTTGCTGAAGTATTTTCTTACTACGACTAATCCAACAAATAATATATCCTGGTTAGGGAGTATCTTTTCTTGAGCGTGATTTTGTTCAATGCACTATAATCTATACATATTCGCCAAGTCCCATCCTTCTTTTGAATAATGACGATGGTTCACCCACATGGTGATGTACTTGGTTGAGTGACACCCTATTTCAACAGTTGTTGCAATTGTTTCTTCACCTTACTTTCTTTTATAATAGATTGCATGTACAACCTAATATTCGGCAATGGGGAGTCTAGGAATAGTTGGATCTCATGCTCCACTTATATTTCGGGTCGTATCCCTTTATCTCTGAACACATGCGTGCACACCTGTAAAAAGTCCTCCACTTGTTATTTATGTTTCTTTCTACACCCCCCCAAGGACGCATTACCTCTTATCAACTCCACAATATGAATTTCTCTTAAAAAAATAACACATACTTCTTGCTAGATCTCATCATTTTCTTGGCTTCGTTGGCACTTACTAGTAAAATTTTCAACTTTCCTGTATGCCCGTTGATGATGAACAATTTTTGATCCTTGACAGGTTGTTACTCGTTGGATCTCCTCATGAAGATTGCATCATGCATGTACATGTATGGAATCCCAAACATGACTCCACGGACATCAAGAGGAACGATATCTAGATCTACTTCATGAATAAAATCAACACTGGTAGCAAATCTAATTCTGCATTGTTTTGTTACCTTCATCTTTGCATCCTTATTTTCTCATCCCAAAGGATATCAGTTTGGATGATCATGAACTTCTAGCCCAAACTTCTTGACCAACTCCATTGCAACGAGATTCACCTACACAATCCTGAGTCAACTAGAGCGTCAATCTTTCTCTTCTTGACCTATATATTTATATGGAAGAGTTTAGTCATTTTTTTCTTCTTGTTGCTGAACACTACTCAAATTCACCTCCTTCTGTACTAACATATAGGCGAACTTCTCATCCACATCCGAGCTACTTTCAACTTGGTTGCTCAAATTAGTGGCCATGAGATTCTTCTTCTTGTTCTTCGGGTTTAGCTCTAGATGCAACTTTAAACATTTTTCCTGTGTATGGCCATCGATGTTGTAGTGGTTTCAGTGGTTGCTATGATGTTTTCACTACTGTTTTGTTATTGTCATATTCTTATATTTTCCCCTTTTATATTCTCCTTTCCCTCCTTAGAGTCATCCTTTTGTTCCTTTTCCTTTGATATGCTTGATTGTGCTATCTTTAAGCCTATGTTCTCCAAGTTTTGTGCCTATACGCAAGCCTCGTCCAAAAATTTTGGATTGAACTTCATTACTTTCTCACACAGATGGTGATGCAGACCCCCAAATACTTGAGGAGTACATCTGGGATCTTTGGAGAGATACCCAACATTATTGCCATCTTTCTTAATTTCATGGTGTACTCCTGCAAGTTTTGGCCTAGCTTTTACCTGAAGTAATGTCACCAAACCCATGGGTCCACGTACCCAATGGGATAAAACGGTGACTTAATGAGGGTTTTGAAATCTTCCCATTTTGTCACTGTAGTTTCTCCCTCTAACCTCAAGGTTTCCGTGTGGTTCTCCCAGCAATTCAGTGCATGGGCCTCCAATATCAATTGCGCAAATGAGATATCTTCTCCTTCCTCAATCTAATGGACATTGAAATAAACTTCTAGATGTTGCAACCAATGGTTGAGGATTAGTGCATTGATATTTCCATGGTACGAATTGATATTGACTTTTTCTTCTATTTTAAATAGGGATTGATTCACGTCACTCGAGTGAGGTTGATCTTTTTCGTATTCTTTCTTCAATTGCTTTTTCATTTCTCCCTAATCTTCTGATCCCTATTCTGATTTATACTCTTCTTTTGAACCCCAATATTCTACAAATATCCCCATCTTATTTCTCAGGGATGCCATGATGAGGTTAACATTGTGATTTGTGTCTATGACTTCTTGTTGTAGCCATGAGTACATCACCTATACAACATCACAAGGGTCATTTATAGATTCATCGCCCGTGATTTCCGACTTCGCTATTCTATATCCCTACAATCTCAACAAAATACCCAAAGAAACCTACTTTGATACCAAATGATCTGTAAACTACTTTGGATATTCCATTGCCTAGTTTGTCATAACAGATCTGACAATATTATATTAAAAATACAAAATTCTACATTCTTGCAGTTTTATTTAATTTCTAGATTTGTAGATTTTATAGTAATTAGTGCATGGATGTGAATGGAAATTATACGAAAAAGTAGAGAATTCCAAAATAAGTTCACACAGTCACCTAAGATACAAAATATGCCTTGGGAAACCATTTTAGTAGAAAACTCAGTTGGAAAATGAGATCACTTCGCTCTCTTTCTTTGTTTGGAAACTAAGGTTGCAGTTACAAATAAGTAATACTTGTGGCCCGTGGGCTACTATATTGCACATATCCTCTCTATGTTCTCTACCTCCTATCTCTCTTTTCTAGCCTTGCTCATTTATGTAACAAAATTCTCTTGAAAGAATGAAATGATTCTTCCTCCTAGTGCCTTGGTTATAACATAGCCCAATACCCTACTAGTGGTTGAGTTTAACTACATCAACTCTTAACTGGAGTTACAAAATAGGCTCTTTTCAATTCTTTTATATCACAAATATGTGGCTAGTGATGGCCTAGGTGTTGGCGTCAAGGATAATCTCTCAAATCAGTCAGATATTTCCTTTATATTAAGGTCAATTTCTCTCCCTCCTCGTCTCGTATCAGTCATCTATTTTGAGAGCTTCATGGGTTTCCTCCAATCGCCACTATCTCTTTTAGTAAACCTGATGGTTATAATTATTGTCGCGCCACTTATAACAACACTTAGTCCCTTTCAGATCGACAATGTGGTACTTACAATGAGATGGTTGCAAATTGCTATCGTGAACTCAATAACAATAGTTGTTTCCTTCTAGATTGATGATGTGATATGTGTGATGCGATGGTCGCATAATCACAATTGGTGAACTCCATGACACCTTCACTTGGTTTGTTCAGATTGGCAATGCGATGGTTGCATAATCGCAATCGGCGAACTCCATGACACCTTCACTTGGTTTGTTCAGATGAGCGATGTGATGTTGTTTTGGACTGATATGGCATGAACCAATTTCAATAAAGTCCAATTAAGAAGATATCAGAAAATCCTATGTGTATAAAGAGTTACCACAGAACTCTGTTAACCAACTCAGAAGTCTGCATGCACCAAAGATAAGGAAACCACGATTCAAGCAAATTCCTTCTAGCATCACTTTAGAACAAGAGATGAATTCATAATTTATAATCTGTAATAAAACAATTGAATTGACGCACGAATACATAGATAAATCAACAGAATACCATTAACTTGGATAAACAAAGAGAAGAAAGTTTGAAGGAATAATGCTTCCGGCCTACGCTCCTCCTCCATGGGAGTCTCGTTGCCTCTTTATTTATAAATAATTGCTAGGCCTTCTCAAACCTTATCTGTTACAAAAGCATGCTTTACAAAGAATGATTTAAAGCGTAAATTTTTAGTATAGTTTATCTAATAGCAATATAATTAGCATGTTTTATTCTCAATCCTACTCTATCTTAACCTAGCTAAACATGGAAATAGATGGCTAAAGGACCCCACTCCCTTGTCTGTAGATTTTTTTGGATTTTTGGAATATGTTTGAAGACTTTTTCCCTCTGATTCACATGCTCCTGCATCAGCTAGCCCCTTTTCCATGAATAATGGGGGCTGAAACGACATCCTCCTAAACTATATGTGTCAAAACAAAAAAATCAACTTCTAAGTGGCATCACTTTTGAATATGGACTCTATTTAGTGCGCTTCTTGCATTGTTGGAAATATATTTGTGTGAAGAATAACATTAAAAATGTGCAATGCTAAAGTTGCACAATTTTACCCCTAAAAAATGTTGTTTGATGCCTGAAAACACTTGAGAAAGGTTTCAGAACCTGTTTCACCAAACTTGGTCCGATCGGTAAAAAATTCCCGTGAGTTGATTGCTCCACTTTTTCCACTCTAAATGCATCGAGGGTGGGTGAAAAACAATATAATAATCCAACACGGATCAAATATGAACTATTGTAACTCATGTGGATACATTGGAAAGGATAATTTGAGCTGACTCTGTTATTTTATGTGAAAATAAAAATTCATATAACTTTTAAAGCATATCGATGCTTGTAATACTAATTACATCCATGCATTTAAATAATAATTGCACCAATGCATTAAAATAATAAATGAACTTGGTTCAAATATTTCAAAAATAAAAAAAGGAATTCTTCAATATAGATGTGTTAAAAAAATTAAAGTACTCATAAGTTATCTTAATTGGTGCATGATACTAGTGAGAAGACCGGTGATTTTTACTGTGCGACACACTGATGTTCTGAAGAAAGTGAAAAAACAAAATGCGACTTTGTTTTTTTCCAATTAAAATATGAGCAATAATTGATTTTTCCAAATATAATTTCATAAATTCTTTTAAATAGTAAGGAACTATTCACTATTTCATTATTTTTCCCAAAATTTCAAAGGAGAAATTTGTGAGAGAGACATAGTGGGAGCATTGTGGAGCAACATAATACTTTGGAATAGTAGAACTATTCAAAAGATGATAATTTGAAAGGTATGGTGATTCACTTAAAACCCTGCATAGTAAAAATTTTACCATTAGTTTTATTAATAAAAAATTTACGACGTTTGTTCCTACTTAAATTTAATTAAAATTCAAAAAAAAATAAAAACCATGCATAGTAAAAAGATAGTTATTGATTTTAATAATAAAAAAATATTACAATGTCTATTCTTATTTAGATTTAATTAAAATTCTGAAAAAAACCAAACAAATTTAATACTTACCTTAAATGTTTGTCTCTTCTTCTTTATATGGCTACAAAATTTTGCCTTAGGGTTTAACTCCTTCCATCACTTCACAATGAAGGCTTTTCATTTTAGGCATTTTAGATTTAATGGGTTTGTGTTACTTTATATAAGGTGTTTAACATGTAAAGGAGGGGGACCACCTATTGAATCAAATCCAAGCCCCATCACCCTTGTCTATTTTTTTTTAAACGACTTATGTTTATCATTGTGCCATGTGTCATAAAACGCATTCATGCACCTATAACAAATAACACCATAAAGTCCAAAAAAATTGAGTTTATTTTTTATGTTTTCCTTTTTACTGTGATGGTGGTGATTTATATATTGCACTGTAATAATTTAAATTTATTTTAAAAATAATAAATTTCACATTCAATGTGTTTATGCACATAAACACATTGGTTACCAAACTTGTTTTTAGCTGAAAATTATGTGAATTATTTACAAAACATATTTTATATATTTTTACTGAACGGTATACGTTGTATATCAATAAAAAATGCCTGATAAGTGGTCAAGTAATACAAATATCGATCGACACAATGATAACACATCTAAAAGAGCACAAAAGGAAATTTCTTTGTCAATTCTATACAAAATTAATATGTTTGAACTATATGCAAGTTTAACTAATATGTAATGGTTATATTGTGTCATGCATAGCCACAAAATGAGGAAGCTCGATAAGATTCTTTTTAATCTAAGTGCAGAAGAGCATCAAAACCTGATGGAAAAATTGTAGAAGGACGAATCTAGTGAATGAAAAAATACAATTCAATATGAGTTTTTTTTTTTAATTTTCATTACTAATATACTTAATAATATTAGATAACATGTTTCAAAATACCTATTAATTCACATATGTTTAATGTTCTATAGGGACCAACAACAAAGGAAAAGAATGTCATTCTAAGAAAAAAATTATAGAACATGTAGATAACAATGTATTGGTTCTTAGCTCATCTGGAGTGGTTTTGGAGGTTAACAAAAGGGGGAAAACATTTACAAAACCATGAAGGATATAATTGAATGAATGTATAGACGTACTTTCCACTTACAATACGGAAATCAATCCAATGATTCCAAGAACCAAGTTATATTTAAACTACAGGTAATGTTTCCACATCAATGGTCAATGAGACCTGTTAGACTTGCAATAGCAAAAACATACAACAACAAAAGAGAATCATTCAAAAAGTAATATTTCTACTTAAAATGTGTTTCTAGAATTATATGTATATATTACTACAAAACATTCATTTATTAATATCAATTTTTTTTATATTTAGTTTTCATATATCAATATAAAAATAATTTATTAGTTTTTCAGGAATATTTACAAAAAATCCCCAAAGGACAAACGAGATATATCTAAAACATTGAGTGGAAATGTCCAAAAAATGCTACAGATGGTGTCAAGTTAATGGACATAATTGCATTACAAGAAAGCCATGCTCAAACAACACCTTGTCAACTGTTGTAATTCATTGATTTTTTCTATTAGAATTATATAATAATATATTGCATAAATATTAATTTCAAGTATTTTCCATTGCAAAAAAAAAAAGAAATGAACCCATTCAACAATAAAACAGACGACGAGAAGAATGGTAATAGTCAAGCTGTGAGTTATTGTGTAATATTTCTATATCCAACTTAATTTCTTTTTATATTTAATATATATATATATATATATATTATATTTTAAGTGTTTTACAACCAAACAATCCTGATTCTTCAAATGTGATTAGAATACAAAGAAGAGTCACTGAAAGAATTGATTGGTATTGGGTTAAATATGGGTTGTGAATATATGTTGGCATATTAAAAATTAATTGTGGAATTTGTAAGTATCTATGGTGTTTACTTCTCTCAGTTTATAATTAATAGAATAAAAAAATTCTTTATATTAAATCTATGATTTATTATGGAGTATAAAACTTGGAGGAAACAAAGTATGGAACTACACCAACAAAATAGTTCTTGAAAGATGGCATGAGATCTAGTTTTGAAAGAGTGTGTATAATTCAGGACTCAACTATTGCTATGGTACATTTCTCTTCCATTTACATTGATGTATATTATTTATTTCAATATCATTATTCTCACGAATGTAGACACATGTATTTTTATGTTTGTATATGAAACTTGAAGAAGGCAAAAACAATTGATGTAGTCAATAAAACATTCATCCAAATAACCTAAAACATGGAATTAGCTCAAGCACTAACAACAGTTCCAATGAATAATGATGATCCATTTGGATATTAATACAATATATTGTATTTTTTGTAATAATTGTTTGTAAAAAACAAACATTTTGTTAATGTAATGGACATAGTGCCCGAATTGAAAGACAAGGGGTTACCAATAACTATCCCACTTTGTATGACAAAGAGCCCTTTATTCATATATAGTAAAACACATTTTAATTTATTCTATTGTGTTGTTTAATGTCGCTATGAAGTGTTACGCCACTAATTAAATATATGAATGATTAAATATTATAATGAAAAGATTTGAAATCTAATGATATAAAAAATTAATCCAAACATCATATACAAATTCACTAATCAAAATTTAATTTATATGAATATTGTTATAAGATATATGCCAATTTTTGAATGAATAATGGATTTAAAAAATCACAATAATTTCATTGTCACAGGTCAAAGTTTCTAAAAGGAGAGAATGATGCCAAGACATCATATATTGATGTGCACTCTCTTAATACGATTTTTTCAACAATGATATTTATAATAATATAAAATGCTATCCCAGTGCTTTTGTACATACAAAAACCAAGTGTTTTTGTAAAATAAATATGCACCGGGAAGATATACGATTCATGCACCAATGTAATTCACCTTTAGTGCACCAGTGCATCATTACCTTTAACGTACCGATGTGTTAGATTCCATAAAAGAATCAGTAAACCAGGGTGTTGTTTATACAATTGATCAGCACGAGTGCATTGTTATGCATAACTACTTGGTGTGTTGGAGAAGATAAAAGCACCCAAGTTGCAATATTATTTTGTCGACTTGGTGCCTTTCCTGAAAATGTATTTCCCGAGGCATTTTAAGAAGAAATAAGCACCAAGGAGGTATACTTTTTAGACATTGGTGTTATTTGAATTCAACGCCCTAGGGCATGGTATCATAGGTTGTATAAGCCATTGCTTTTTTATTATTAAAGCATGAGTGTTTTATAAATTCAACGCACTGGTGCTCCAAATGTTTGTTTCCAATCTTGATGATTTTATTTAAATTTAGAACATGGGTGCTCTTATATTGTAGCACACCACTGTGTTTTGTCCAATAAGCACACTCCTAAGAAATCATATGCTAAAACTTTCAGTTGCCCAATTTTTTTTTACTTATAATGAAGTTATGTTATCAGCTCCACTAAAAAATCCACAATCACAAACGGATGATGTAGTGGAGGTTTTCTTGATAATTTTTTCCGATTTTATAACACTAAAAACCTTTGTTATAACCTCCAATAGAAGGCCTTTTCCATGTAGTGTGTATTCATAGTTAGTCTAATTTAGCTTAGTCAGTTCCACTCTCGATTTTGCTTTGTTTCTAATTTTGAGTTTATTCCTCACTACTACACGAAGGGCACTTTCAAGACATTTTTTTAAGACAAAAGGTATCTTGCCTTAAAAAGTCACTTTTTATTTTAGTTATTTTTCATTAAAATTTAATATCAATTGAATTGTCTTAAATATAAAATTTA
>APFE031620107.1:0-15961 GCA_000404065.3 Pinus taeda
ATGTACTTGACTGCAACTAGGCCAGACATTATGCACGCTGTGAGTTTAATCTCCAGATTTATGGAAAGACCGAAAGAGACTCATTGGCAGGCAGCCAAGAGGATTCTAAGGTATGTGAATGGAACGAAAGGGTTTGGTATTTTATACTCCTCTTCTGAAAGTTTCATGTTGACAGGTTACACGGACAGTGATTGGGCTGGAAGTGTTGATGATAGGAAAAGCACATCAGGATATGTGTTTCATATGGGATCGGGAGCCATCTCATGGGCTTCCAAGAAGCAACCAGTTGTGGCTTTATCAATAGCAGAGGCAGAGTATGTGGCAGCAACAGCAGTAGCATGCCAAGCAGTGTGGCTGAGAAGAGTTATCAGAGATTTGTGTCATGAATAGGAAAATAGCACAACCATTTACTGTGACAATAGCTCAGCAATAGATTTGTCTAAAAATTCCGTTTTTCATAAAAGAACAAAGCACATAGATACTAAATTTCACTTCATACGTGAATTGGTTAACAATGGTGAGATTGTTTTGCAGCACTGCAGAACAGAGGATCAACTAGCTGATATATTGACAAAACCATTGCCAGATAAAGGTTTTGATCATTTGAGAAAATGCTTGGGTATGCAGCAGTTGAAATTAAGGGGGAGTGTTGGAATTTAATTCCAACTGCAAACAATTAATACACAACCGAAATCTGATCTTCAGCAATTAATTTCAGATTGTTCGGCGCTGCAAAAATCCACTGATATTTTTCAGAATTAAATCCCCTGCAGACAACCGACTTATTTCCACCGATAAATTCATCACCGCCTCTTCTCCAATAAATACGCAGATAAAGATCAGCAGATATTTTTGCTTAGTTTATAGTTTAATTCAGATATTTATTTTCCTATAAATGTAACGCACAGCAGTCCTGTTTTCACATGAGAAGAAGTGCAAGAGAGGCAACATAAACAGAAAAGAACAGCAGTTCTGTTTTCTGTGATTTAGAACAACAGTTCTGTTTTTTGTACTTTGAGCGAAAGTTAGAAGAACAAGTGTGTGTCTCTTCTGTAAATGCACAGCAGTGTTGAACCTGCGATTTTCTGAGTTAGAGAAAATCGATTTCTGGAACTGAAGCGTTCCTCTTGTAACAGTTAGTTTTCTGTATCAACGAGTTTATTGCTTAGAAATACAAGTTTACTGTTTTACTGATTTTCAGTTGCTATTACACCAAGTGTCAAAAACACTTTGTTATTTCTCTGTAAGTCTACTAGTGATTTGATGCCCCTTGATTTAGTTGTTGTTACACAAAGCGTCAATTTTCTTAAAGTGACTTAGCGTCAAAAACAATTTTCTTTTTTTTCTGTGTTATAAAAAACAGAGTATTTTTCCCGTTGCTGCAACACCACGATCAGCATTGCTGCAACACCAAATCCTGTTGCTGCAACACCAAGTCCATAAAACGAAATTATCAGTTTTCTGTGCTGAAACAGAGCAGTTTTGTGTTGTCTGTTTTTTAAGGAATTTAGCAGAAAATTCCATCATAGTATCAGAGAATTGTTCTCTGATCTTTTGTGTTATGGAATTCACCACAAAATTCCAACACTATGTTGTATATATTTTTTGTTCAAGTAACACACTCTGCCATAATTATTTTGGGCACGTTGCGAAGAAGATTACTACCATGAAGACTAAGTTGGACTTTTATGATTTGATTCATTGGATACCAACAACAACGATGAAAATTTTGCATTTCAAATCTTGTTCAAATCCAGTTTTAAAATTGTTGTTGGCTTATTAAAGAAATGTCTAATATTAACGTCCTCTTTTACCTCGAGCTGTACGCAGATGGCTAACATCGTTCGGTTTTCTATTACCGGTGTAGTGAAATGAGGAATATGAAGCGTTAACAATCAAATCTGGGCTATCAATTCGGTTGTGCTCGGACTTAGCCGAGACAGGAATATGGAAATCCTTTAAGCACGAGTGGTATTCCAAGTTTGAGGACCTAAAGGTTATGGATTCGATCAGAAAAAAACTTTTACGGGAAAATAGATCTTTGGAGCGGTCGGTAGAATCAAAGAATACATTATTAAATTTGCTCAACAAATTTTGATGATTCAGTTTTCCTTCTGAAACAAAACCATTGAACAGGAACCAAAAAATGTATTAAGTTTGCATTGTTGTAAGGGATGAGCCAATGTACTGTTAAAGGCGGGGTCGATCTGTAGGATAGGGACAATGAAGTTCTTGATGGCCGAAGGATGTAAGACTAGGGGGTTGTGGAAAGGAAATGTGGATTAAGCATTTAGTGAATATGGAAACTTTTATTCTCAATTTTATGTAAGTGTGTTATTCTGATTTGAATCCATCAATCGATCGATACATGCTTATGTCTTTTTTATTATTTTCCATAGTTGCTTTCGTTATATCTTCCTTGACTTTTTTGTAATTTGATTTCTCGAAGTTTTGATTTCGGTATCATTTCAATCAGAATTTTTGTGATTTGATTCTAGGAATTTAAGTGGTAAATAATGTTATTTTTATATGAGTTGAATTAATATATTTTTCCTAATTGTTTCTAATGGGTATGTGCATTTCATCGTTTATATTTGATTCATAAGTGGATGATCAAAGTACTATTTAAAATTTAGAAATTGTTTTAGTAAGTTTTCCCTTTAATTTCACTTGAAAACTATAGATTAATTATCATTAGTTTATTAACTCTTTAGTGTTTATTTCAGAGTAATTCTTGATGACTAATCATTTAAAACGAGTCTATTTTGAACTTTATAGAAGTTGAAGGTATAAATTTTCTTAGTTTTCATTTTTTATTGTATACATCATAGAGATATATCAGTGTTTCATAGATTTAGCATTGAATTCTTAGTTTGTGTAATTGAACATTGGGTGTAATATACGTTCCTTTTTGTTGCTAGTTATATTTTATGGCATTTACCTTATTATGTATATTTATGTATTATATGATCTTGTATGCTAACTAATTTGCAAAATATTTCATTAATCCATTAACTCATATAATAATTAAATTAACTTATACAATAGTATAGATTATCGATAGGATAATGATAGAATAGGAGCACTCATGTTTTTTCCTTCAAAAGAGGGAGAGGCCAAAGGCTAACAGAGCCATAAAAATCGTCGAGAGTGACCACACCAAATAGTTAGGGCTATTTAAAGAGCTTCCTTTTGGGTCACTTATCTCTTGCTCATAAAGGTCATAAAACTTGCATCAACATGTAAATATAAATGATTTTGTAACTATTTTTATCAATATAAAAAAATAATGGTATTACAAGAGGTAACATGTTCAAAACCATACAGAGTGAGTACAAACACTTCTATGAATTTTGTTAATTAAATTGACTAAGAAATTATTGATATATTTGGTTTGTAGGTTGTTGGATATATTTAAGAAGACACATGTTCAAAATTTTAACACCCCCATTGTAACAACCCCTTAACTAACCAGAGGTGGTTACTAGCCTACCCAACTCTCAATGCATAATTATGAGAATGAAGTGTTTTCTGCAAAGAGTTTATAAAGTTCATTTTTCCTTGGGGCTTACATATAGAAGAAACAATTCAATAAAAATCAAGGAAAAGACCATAATCTAAACAATTTCCATCTTCACGGCTAATTGAGAATGGCTCAAAACAACAACATTTTCCTAGTGGACAACAAAACATCACTTTTCTAAAGTGGCATCACTACTTATCATGTCACAAGATATTAATTGGAGTTCCAATAAGTTTCTTGTTGCAAAATGGCATGTTCCTCACTATCATTGCCATGACACTATGTTCATCAAGGAAACCTTTTCGAATTTGGTTGTTAACAGACAACACCAATTTAGAACACATTCAATCACTGAGATTCAATTATCACATCTCATAGGGATTTATGGTAGGTAAATCATTTTTAAGGAACTCATTTTAACAAGCTAGTTTAGTAACCTCCATTTACCTTTTTGCGGGATTGGAATCTACAAGTGATAACAGTGACTACTTTTTATACTATAGGACATGCTAATACAATATGTGTGCTTTGAGCATAATAGCCACATGAATCAACAACAATACTAACAATAATCTCCTCATTATTTTCATAGCCATACAGAAAGCCACGGATAGCAAAATAGGAACGTTGCAACATAGGTTTTTGAGTTTTTGAAAAATATCAGTCGAAAAATATGAAATCACATTATCACATGTAAGGTCTACTCAGCCAAAACTGATTCTAATCTCATTCTTGGCCCAAAATTGGTCTTCTACCATATGAATCATCAAAAATCAAGGGTCATAGTTGAGTCATGCTATGACCGGTATACATACCGCTATAAACATTATTAGTCAATTAATTACTATTAACTGGAAGATTTAATCTCAAGACTCATTCAATTTCCTATAATCTATTAAGTATTTACCTCTCTCTCTCTCTCTCTCTCTCTCTCTCTCTCTCTAACACACACATGGGTTGACCAACATAATAAAATAATTAATTATCAAAATATGGATAACTTAGTTTTTGTTTCACATTAAAATTCAAAATAATTATTATAATTTTATCTAATTTTCATCTATATAAAAAATATTATTTTCATTTTTCTATTTCTATTAGATAAAAGTTTTCAAATAAACACATAAAGTCATCTTGGGTGGTTGGGCACAATGGCTATTATCTTCGTCACCTAGGTTTAAATCTCAACTAGTGACATGATGAGTTTTAATTCCATGATGATTATTGTTATAATGGGTTGACATGGTACCAACAACATTTTAAAATAACTTGAATGCATTAATAAATATAATATAAAGTGGAATTAAAATATTTATATTGATTATAATATACTATTTGTGTATAACTTTAAGGTAAAATTAAATTTGAGATATTTGATGAGGGATTTTTTGGGTCTGTAGTGAAAGAGAGGAATTTCTGACACCCTTTGCATGAGGCCCTAACTTTATGCAACAGGAAGGTCAAAAAAATAGGGAGGCATTAAATCCTCAGGGAAACAAGGTTTTATAAGTGACAAATTTGTTGAAATATGGATGGATAACTAGAGGATCTAGTATACTTTGAGCTTACCCCCCTTGTGGTAGGATATTTTGGCCAAAAAATGAATATTGATGGGTGGTTGGTTCTTCTCTAGGAAAGGAATTTTTTGACCACCCTAACAAGATCCTGTATATGCAACAACTGACAAGCAATGTCTCTTGTGGAAACTGCATGGTTCCCTTTATTATGCATGTAGCTAGCTCGACCTATGTTCTACCATCTCCTTTTGATGCACAAGCTACCAATCCCCCATCAACATTCATCCTTGGCATTTGAAGGTGCAAGGTATACATAGTCTCCTGACATCTCTCCCCCATGTTGAAGGGATAACATATCCATCGAGCAAAGATGTGCAATGATTAGCTTAATAGTGGGAGATGAAATTGTACTCTTTGAAGTAATGGATTATGAAGGTAAAAAGATTGTAGGGTCATTTGGGGTTATATTTGTTTCTATTTGGGCTCTAAACCATTTGGTTTCCTAATCATAGAGACCATTATTCAATTATGACCTAGTGGTGCAATCATTGGATGTGGATGATTGATGTTCATTTTCAGGATAGAGGTGGAATTCATGCATATTATGAAGCATAATTGGAATTGGGAGAAGGAAGGTATGATGGTAAAACCCTGGACAATTTACTTTGACCCCAATAAGGAACCCATGGATAAAGTATTTGGGAAATTATGTGTAGATTTCCGCTCAACTTTTGGAGCATGTAGACCTTCACAAGGTCCAACAAGATGTTGGTTTCCTTTTTTCGACTAGAGGATGGATGGGAGGTCAAAGAAGATTTTCAAATGGTGTGGATTCAGGTGAACATAAACCTTAGGATGAAATTGTTAGTAGAAGTGGAACTTCTTATGCATGGGGTGCATGGACTTAGAGGGTTGAAGATTGGAAATTTACCTTCCAGTGACATTGACACCGTGTAACAAGGAATTTAATTAAGGATTGTCCCAATTGAGGTTGCCTTGGGCTCAGCAAGGATATTTCTATGACCAAGAAGTAACTAGTAGGCATAGCCAAGAAAGGAGTCTGATTGGAGGATCACATAGAGGATCACTCAGTTCTTCCTTCATTAATTAGGGTCGATCTAGGAATCTCCCCTTCTGACAAGACCTCTTCCCCTTCCTACCTTTCTAAATTTCATCCCTCATCCCTTTCTCCCACTTTTTGTCCTCTCCGAGCTAATGGGCTTCCCATAATTCTAATGTTAAATTCCTTGTATCGTTATCAAACTCTAGGATTACCCCCTTATATTTCCCAGACCAGGTCCTCCTTCCCCCAATGTTAAAGTTCCTTCTCCCCTAATTTTTCCACCCGTGACATGGTTGGCAAATTCGTTTATGGTCTAAGGCTTAGGAAAGCTCCCCAAATATCCCTTGATCTACTAGAGAGCTTTCCATGGATGCTCGTATGCCAAACCTAGTGGGAAGGAAGTCGAGTCTACATAAGAAGCAAGCAAAAGTAAGATTGGAAATCAAGAGATGAACTCAAGCCTTTATAGATAGGTCTATTAGAGAAAACGATGCCCTTCCCAAAGGTGCTCCATGATAATTGTTTACTTTAATGCCAAGGGATGATGGGTGGTCCGTAAAAATATTTCCCTTAAGTGACTATAGATGTTTGTTTCTCAGATGTCCTTATGATCTAAGAGACTATGTGTGTATGATATAAAGCCTTTAGGATATTGTGAAGCTTAGAAAAAGATTGTTGTTATTGTAACTCATACTATGATGGTTTTTTTCAGGGGATTAATAACTATCTGGACTAGGGATTGCAAAGCTCTAGCACCTTTTTTCTCCCTTTGACAATCTTCGTGTAAATGTCATTCAAAAACCAAGTCACTTGATTTTATTTACTCAATGTCTATGGTTATTTGATCAAGAAGCGTATTGGGAAAGCCTAGCTAGTGTAGGATCTTTTGAGGATCAATTCAGCATTTTTCGAAAATACCTTATATTCACTTTTGGATTTTGGGAAGTTTGGCGATCTAGTACGCATTTGGACTCTGTGGATAATTTTTCTCTAATTGCACTATTGGCAATCACTTATTAGATTTGGAGTCAACTGATATTACTCCAACCTGATAGAATTGTCGTTCTGAGGGGTTGGAGGTATCCAAACACCTAGACCATTTTCTATTATATAGAACATTCTATCAACACTACAATTTTACTCAAATCTATGGTGGGGACTGAAGGAGTCTTCAATCATTGGCTAATTATATTATAGGTCTCAACTAGGGCGGGTCCAAAAAGGATTGAATTTCATTTTATCTCGACTGAGCTTAATGATGACGAGTGTCATTTGCTATTGGTAAAAATATGACATCATCTTAGGCCCTTAGCCTCCTCATTCTATATGGTGCAACTTTCTAGCAAACTGGATTCTATGAAGCAAGCATCCTACTAATGGGCTAAGGACTTCCACCAGAGAAAAAAGATGAGATTGGTTGAAGTTAAGCATTAGATAGAAGAAAGACTCTTATTAAGGGACCCAAATTCCACATATATTGAATAACAGTATTTGATGACATATTTAGAGGCGAAGAGGCATGCTTTGCCGTTACAAGATGAGGACATGTGGTGACTAGAAACATGGTCAATATGGTTTAGAGGACAACAATACTAGGTTCTTCCATCGCTATGAAAATGGATGAAAACAAGTCAATACAATATGGAGCATTGTGATCCATTCTAGTGAACCATTGGCCTCCTTAAAGGACAAAGTAGAGGAAGGAATAATATATCTCGAAACCCTTCTTTTATCCCTCTGGAGTGCGCTATTCATGAATTAGGTTGTCTCAAAATTTTCGTGAGTTGTCAACGCAGATATGAATTCTTACCCATCTAAGGAAGTCACATAGAAGGAAATTTGGTAAGTGTTATCTTCAATGTAGAGGTGTAAGAGTACTAGTCTTGATGGGTTCCTTATGGAATTTTATTTGGGCTTGCATGAATTAATAAAGGAAGATTTGATCAAAGTTGTGTGGAAATCTCAACCTTTAGGAAAATTTCTTGCTCCTTCAATTTGACCTTTCATTGACTCATTATGAAGTCTTAGGAAGGTTCCTCCTTTGTGGAATACAAACCTATTTCCAGTTCCAACTTAATAAATAAACTAATATCCAAAATCATAGCATGCATAATTAAGTTAGTTTTTAGTTCTTTTATTTCAGAAGAATAGTTTGGCTTTCTTCGTCATAGAAACACACACAATGCTATAGTTGTTTCTTAGGAATTATTTCATTTCATTAATAAATATAACTTAAGAGTAGCTATTATAAAGATTGTCTTGTTTAAAGCTTATGGAAAGCTAAATTGGACATTTCTTCCATTGGTTCTTATTCAATTGGGTTTTCATATTAATTCTCTCAATTGGATAATGGGGTGCATTCAAAATGCATCCTTTGTGGTTATGATCAATAACTCCCCATCCCCTTTCTTCTTAGCATCAAGAGGCATCTATCATGGTTTCCCCCTATCAGGTTGTCTCTTTCTGATTGTTGTAGATACTTCTAGTTGACTAGTGGTCGAGCCTTAGGCAAGGGACCTTTTTGGAGGGGTGAGAATTTCTAACTTAGACTCAATATTCAACCTTGTGTTCGTGGATGATTTGTTAGCATGGCAAGGCATGCATACCCCTAGTAAAATGATAATGGAGTAGATGGAATTTTTCAATGTTGGGCATGAAGAATTTCCCAAGTCTTGTTTAAATGGGGGAATGTTAGATTAAACCTGACAAACTATTGATTCAATGAAGCTTAGTTTACAATCATGGTTTTTTGGGATGTGGTATTCGCAACCCATGCTATTGCACTTAATGAGAGATATAAATATAGGTTTGCAGTCCTTCATTCTAAGGTGCTAATAGTGAGTAGGATATGGTTCACATGGTTGTCAGATCTAGCCAAATGATAATTAAAGCTTGATGGTTGATTTTTCCCCTCTTAGGGTTTTGTAAAATAAATTATATGTATTATTTATCTGTTGCTAATTGATGTTTATTAATTAATTCCATTTCATAATATTTTCTAACATAAATGAGAAACAAAAGACATGAGAAAAGGGAAAAAATATATTTTAATCAATAAAATTCAATTATTATTGGTCTAAACCCAAAATAAGATTAAAAAACATTACTCAAATACATTGTACTAATATTAAGATACATGGTAAAAAATATTAAAAGAAATATATTTAAACTGTAAAAATTTGAGTCCACCTTTTTGATGTTGAATTTATTGTGATCACAAGATTAGTTGTAAAGTCTCCCCAATTCAAGTACCTATGAATTTTTATGAGTTTTAAACCCTATTGTAATAAAAAACATCTTAAATAACAAAATCTGTAGATTTGACCAAAAATTGTTTTGCTCAACTCTAACCCAATTCTCGGAATCATATATTAATGCTACATGGTCATAGAAACATTTACTATTCGCATTGAAAATTGTTTTGCTCAACTCTAACCCAATTCTCGGAATCATATATTAATGCTACATGGTCATAGAAGCATTTACTATTGGCATTGAAATCTGTTTTAGTCGTATTAAAATATGTGTTAGCTATGTTATAGGGTTTTCTTAGCCAAATGTGAAACATCTTAAATAACAAAATCTGTAGATTTGACCAAAAATTGTTTTGCTCTAACTCTAACCCAATTCTCGGAATCATATATTAATGCTACATGGTCATAGAAACATTTACTATTGGCATTGAAATCTGTTTTAGTCCTATTAAAATATGTTTTAACTATGTTATAGGGTTTTCTTAGCCAAATGTGAAACATCTTAAATAACAAAATCTGTAGATTTGACCAAAAATTGTTTTGCTCAACTCTAACCCAATTCTCCGAATCATATATTAATGCTATGTGGTCATAGAAACATTTACTATTGACATTGAAATCTGTTTTAGTCGTATTAAAATATGTTTTAGCTATGTTATAGGGTTTTCTTAGCCCAATGTGATTAATGAAAAGTTTGTTGGGTGGGACAATCACATTCCATCCCACATAAAACTCAGTTCAGTTTTGTGCTTTGTGATATGAATATTATATTTCTACTGTAATATAATTACTTCTAAATATGAGTTAAAAATAAAATTTTAATTAAAAAAAAAAAATCGAACTTCTTAAATTATTACATAATTTATTAAATATTATAAATTAAACACTATTTTTATTATGAATGCTTTTAAAGGTTTATAATTAAAATAGCAAACTGTTCGATGTGAATGGAACTGTTTATATTTATATCATTTGAGTAATTATAAATATTAAATTAAAACATTATATATATAATAATATGCTTAAAAGTCTTATATTTAAATTAGTAACTGTTCGATGGGAAGATGAGACATTGTTTTCATATTAGTTTTCATTTTGAGTATTCTTACCACGTGAGACGAATTTCACTTGTTAGTGTAATGTATTTGTATCATATATTAAATTATATTTTAATAATTTAAAAAAAAAAATACAAATTAATTTTTAAAAAAATATTAAAATAAAATTATCTTTTAATAAGACTCTAAGTCACCGAAAATATTTGAAAAAATTAAAAATATGTAATAGAAAATAATATCAACCATAAATATTTGAAAAGAAAAATGAAATATTGTATATAGAAAATAATATACGTATCCCCTTACACAGATTCTTTTATTTCTATAATAATTTATTTATTTATTACAAATCAAATATTTTATAAGAATTTATTCATTGATACTAACCTAACTTGTTTTCTGTAGCTATCTCCCACTAATTTGTTTATTTACTCACGCAACTGAAATCACTCGTAGATTGTAAAAAATCCTTTGTTCTGATTAGAAGAAAAGAATAAAGGCTCTTTCTATCTTTTTTGGAAATTGAGTGTTCTAATGCTCAGTGCAAAGATCCCAGCGAACAAAAGTGCGATTGTCACTGTTGCAACCGCAACCGGTCCCAGAAAATCGTGTTTATATCCAAAGTAAGCACTCAGGAATTTGTTCACTTGTTGCTTCTCGCCATCTGCCATCACCACTTCCTCTGAAATATCGCCAAACTGAGATACCGCCAGTCCGTAGAGCGTCCATGCGAAGGGGCATGCCCAGTAATACCATCTCCACCACAGAGGAATCCGCTGTAACGCCCAAAAACACCCACATTATCAATGAACATTTATTTGACTGATTTTTGTGATGAGCTCAAAAGGAAAAAAAAAAGAGTAATTACTTTTTTTCTGGTAGAGTTTTGGAAATTTGATAGATAGAAACCACTAAAATGAACTGATTATACTCCTATCCATCATGGAATTTCCAAAATCTGCAACCAAATTAAATTGAACAATACATAGAGAAAATACTCTGTAATTCTCACCGGACGTGGAATTATGAAGCCGCTAAAAATCATCCACACTGCAATACAAGCGGAGGAGAGAACTGAAGCTATGGTTGCATTAGGAGTGACAGCCGCCAATATCATCCCATAGTATGTGGTATAAAGGAACGTGAAGAACATGAAAAACAAATACCAAAAGAATTGGGCTGCTGTCCACTTCATGCCTGTCAATGCATAAACTATCACTCCATAGACCAGTGTTTGAATATATATGTATGGCACTTCGATCAAAAGCTGTGTAACATAAATATGGTTGTATTAGTAGAAAGCTTTAAAGATATGTTTGTATGCTAATTTTTTATAATATTACAGTTTAAGCGTTTTAAGAGTATGTAGAGGAAGAATATGTATATTTCTACAAATTTAGGTTTATTTTTGGTTCGATTTTGTAAATTTATACTTTTGTAATCAAATACTAAATTCAAATAAAAAAATAGAATATATGCACTTATGTAAATTTAGACTTTACTAATCAAATGCTACTAGATGGGTTCCTGTTCATGAACCAAAAAAAAATTCATACGCCAATTTAACAATGATCAAATTAAATTGAATGAGTCTATATTGATAAAACAACACAAAAGCAAAAACTGCATATCTGAGCAATATCATACGGAAGAGCCGAATACGTTCCTGCAAAAAGTACATACCTGAGCAATAGCATACGGAAGAGCCGAATACATTCCTGCTCCCTTTTCTCTATAGAAAACTGTCCTTTCGACATCGACTACTGGTTGGACTGCAACGGCATTGCTGAAACCCAGGAATATAATAGCTGCGAACATGGATCCCAAAGCATTTAATATATCTTGTTGGTTCTGCCTGTAAACAACATCCAATCACACATAAGAATTGCATCTACCTTGAATATTAGATTGGATCCCAAAGCATTTAGTATATCTTGTTGGTTTTGCTCGTAAACAACATCAAATGACACAAAAGAAATGGATCTAGATTGATTAGATTTTGAGATTTTAGGAAAAAGTAATCTTTACATCTTCCGCCCAATTCTCCAGAAAATAGTGCCAAATATTAGGGCGCAGCAAAGGGTGAATATCATTCGAACGGTGTTGTACTGAGGATTTCTCCAATACGACGAGTTTTGCTTCCACAAACAAGCCATGATTTGAACTGCAAAGGATTGACCAAATTGCCTTTCAAAACACAAATCCTTTGAGTCTTGGACTGGTTCGCTGAGTTCCTGAATGAGAACTTTATTATGCCTGTGGAAAAACCCACATTATGCATTATGTTTTCAGTAGCATTGAATAAATCCACATTCATTAAACACAAAATGCTGGCATTATAGCTAATGGATATATGAATTATAAGTCCAAAACATAATCAAATTGGGATAAATAAACATGGAAACTTATATGCATGCAAAACGATAGGCTATCCATGATTTGTATGGGAAATCGGAATATAAAAACAATTGAAAGACTCTGGGAGATGGGAATATATTTAAAATAATGAGATTTATTATATAATAAATATATAGGACTTTTAAACTTCAAATATACTTATTTGATGGAAACATTTGAATTAGAATTATGGGATCAAAGAGTTAAAGTAGCGTGCTTGTCAAAATATTTACCCCTACCCTCATTTATTGTTAAGTTAATTTACATTCATGGTTAAGTTAATTTATTTAGTAGGAGGAATTAAGAAAGTTAGACATTACTAAAAAAGAGATGCAAAATCTTCCTTAATATTTTTTTTGGTTACAAAAAGAATATCTGTTTGGTATATAACACTCTGGATTTTCTTCTCTTTTGTTGCAGATCCACGCTTTGCTAAGGAAGCTATTCTATAAATACATGAGAGAAAATTGTGAACAATGAAAGAGAAATGGATAGAGGTAGCACTCATGCATACAAATAATTGTTGAGATTACTAGATTTATGTGACTTAGACAAATTGAAGGGTTGTGTGAAACAACTTCAAAAGGGGTTTAACTCCAAGAATGTATAGATAAGTACATGAGAGAAAATTGTGAACACTGAAAGAGAAATTGATAGAGGTAGCATTTATGAAGATAAATAATGGTGTTGAGATTGAGAAATTGATAGAGGTAGCATTCAGGCATACAAATAATGGTTGACATTACTAGATTTACCTGACTTAAAACAAATTTAGGGGATGTTATAAATTTGATGAAATAGCTTCAACATGGGTTCAATTCCAAGAATGTGCAATAAAAAAGGAGTAGAGTGAATGTTGATTCATGCTCTTAGAGTTTGAGATCAATTGGTTGTCTAATCTTCTTAGTTGACAATTGTATGAATTACCGAGAAACTAAGACCTCCATATCTTATTCCAGGTTGAATTTGGTTGTATTATATCTTATTCCATGTTGAATTTGGTTGTATTATTTGATAGAAAGGTTGATTATGTGCATTTCCTCTTGTTTAAATTTGTTTACATTGTTTCATTTATCCATATTCACTTATGTAGCATCTACATCTTGTGAAGATGTAAGTGAGCTAGTTCTGTAGCCACTACACTGTGATATGGTGAATTTAGATATATTTAGTTGGTTTAGTGATCTACAAAGGTTAGTCATGTACAAAATGGTATCAAAGTGAAGATCAATTCTATGTTGAGAAATTACATCATTATTAGAATGAATTAGCCTCTAAGTGGTATCAAAGTGAAGATCAATTCTATGTTGAGAAATTACATCATTATTAGAATGAATTAGCCTCTAAGATTGTAGTTGTGGGGATTAGTTCCTACAAATCCATTTCAACAAGGAACCCTAACTGAGGGTGATTTCAGTGTGTTATTCCTCGAGGAATTGTGATGGGTGGCATTGAGGGGAAGAAATGTGTCTGAATGGTAGTGTAATTGAGGATTATGAGACAAGTCCCAACAGTGTCAAGAGGAGTAATTCGATAAGGTGAAAAGAACTAGGAATTGGAGGAATTGAGGAGCATCAAGAACTAGATAACAAAAGATTTGGGTATGATTGTATGTAGCATATTCATAATCAAAAGATAAGACAAAAGAAGACCAAATTGTTAATGAAAGTGGTCCAAATGAACATATGGTCTCATTTTTGAAGGACAAAATTAATGCAAGTGTGGAAGTTTCTTGCTATGATGGTAGTTTCAAATAAAAGACTTTCATTCACTAGATAGGAGAGATAAAGAGATTTTTTGTAAGTATGAGAATGTTCAATACCCCAATAGATTTTGTGTGTTAATAAATAAATTCAAAGGGAATTTTGGTTTCCAGTGGAATTTTGAGCAGAAACACAAAGTAAATAACTGATAGAAGAAGATTAAAACCTATAAGAAAATGTTGAGTAAAATAATGAATAATTTTTTGCAGTTGATTACCAATAAGGCTTGTGAATAGAAGTGCAAAATTTAAAGTAGAAAGAGACATATGTTAGGTAGTATGCTAAATATTTCTTCAAATTACACCTCAAATTAGGAGTTAAAGAGCTAAAATATCAAAAGGTCATGAGCTAAGTAATTCATTGAAGTTTAGATACAAGATGAGATGAGTACCCATAATATCTCAGCCATTGATGGAGCATACCAAATTTCTTTGAGAGTAGAGGAAAATTGTAGTGCCCACTTTAGTTTCCTGACTCTAATATGACATTATCTTACATACTTTAGTCTATGAGTAACTCAGGCTGACGATAAATAAACGTGACTCTATCATCAATGAATGTGATGGTTATGTATGTTCTCTATTAATATTATGATTACGATATAATTAATGGTTATGTGTACTCTCTATTGATATCATGATGGTGATAGTAGTAAGGGATAGACATGTTTCTATTGATGTTATAATGATGATAGCTTTGATCTATATGAATGGTTCCATTCAGGTTATGATGATTCTAGCCATGATGGAGGTGTCCCCAAGGTTAGCTACTCACGTTAGTTCTGGTTCACAATGAACAATGATGTGAATGACTAGGTGATGGTAATAATGCTATTATGACAATGACTAACAATGAAAAACCCGGTTACTAATTATTATTGAGGATGGAAGGAAAACCACCAGAGGCACTCGCACATGACGAGTTGATGACACCTGGTTTGATGAAAATTTGTATTATTTGATCTTTGAAATCCTAATCGATTTTGAAACCTGCTATATATGTTTATCTATATTCTGATGATATGTTAATGGTTGCAGGCACAGATGAGTTGCTTGGCCGAATGACTCACATATGGGTGATGGGGTTATACAAGTGGATGGAACTACATGGGAGGGGTGGGACAGTGTCCCTGATCTCACCCACTAGCACTCCCACCGTAACTTGGGCTGGAAGGGTTGAAACACCTTCGCCTTGAAGATCACGATGCCATGAGGGCAGATCCCAAAGTTGGGTCGCTCATGAGGAGTTTAGTGGGGGGCGTGCATCAAGGCGAATTCCTTGATCCCCGGCACCATTAGTCTCACTATAGCAGACAACATAAGAGATGATAGTGGTCTATGACGTTGCACGATATTTTCCCCTCGTAGTCACTGGATGCTTGAAGGG
>APFE031620107.1:16271-71370 GCA_000404065.3 Pinus taeda
CAACCAAACTTGGCACCCTTGGAATCATTAAAAATAAATGATAATAAATAAATATAAGTAAGGAATGAAAACTAGGGAATTACATCAAGGGTAAATGATGATTAGAAACCAAGGTAATTAAATCAAAAATAAAACTTGGAATAAGGAGGATCATAGGAAGAAATAAATAGAGTACCTTAAAAATTCTACCCTCCCCATGTTGGAAATTCTAGGTAGATTAGGTGGTTTAATTAGATAAAAGGGGAAGACAAACATATTGTAAGGATAAAGATTAATCCTAAATCAATTAAACTTAATTAAGAAAAGAGGAAGGTGAATTAAAATAAGAAAAATAAATGAAATTAGAGAAATGTAGAGAAGCTCCATGTGGCATCAACCAGCATAAGAATATCCCTCTAAGAGATAACTTGAGTTAATGTAGGAAGTAGATGGGGGATAAAATATTGACTCATTCATTAATTGACTCCAAGTAATAAACACAATTTAAAGAATAAAAGGGGGGAATAAAGAGACAACTAGGAGAAGAAATAAGAATCTTGTGAGGTAAGGAAAATATGAGTTTTAAATAAAAAGTTAAGTAAATAATTCTAGGTGACCCTTGCTGAGAGAATGACACATGGGTAGGTGAATAATCAAGTATTAAATTAAAAGAAAAATATTATAATTATGCATGACATGCCAAGTGTCACCTATGAGGACTCCTATAAAAGAAGGGGCAAGCCATGAGAGAAGGGACTTTTTTTGGGGAACCCTATTGTTGGATGGATGATATGAGGTCAAAGAAGTGACTACGAAGCTATAGTGAGTTTGGTGAGGTAGAGGATTTCTTTTTAGAGAGGGGACTCTTGAGCTAAGGTTGCTCTCCTCTGCCAGCTAGATTCTTCCGCCATTGTACAACCCCATTGCAGCTCGGGGGTCCGCGGGGAAGAAGAGTACCCAAGGAGTAGGCTGGGAGGTTAACCGGTGGGTCTCGTTTTTGGACCAAGTGGGTCATCATACACTCACAGAAGTGGCCAGCAACAAGGAAATACCAGCGACAACAAATCAAGCGGAGTCTCACCTCTCTGGTGTACGGTACATGTGTATTTCGTTACTACTTGACCTTAGATTAAAGGTATATAAATGTGGTGTTGTGTTCCTAAAATGAGCATCAGCGATGTGTGTATTGATTGAATTGAAATCTTAATGTGTTTAATTGCTGGTTGTAATTGCTGTGTAAAAAACAAAAAAAGTTTAGCTGGGTCATTTCAAAAATTTAAATATAAATTGGCAACAAACTAGAAAGGAAAAAACCTTGGTGATATAGAAAGGTTGAGGGCTACAAGAGCACTATCTAATGAAGGGAGAGAAGATGAATCATCAAATAGTCAATTTTCCAGAGGAAAGAATGCTGCTATTAGAGGCATATGTTTTATGAGACAAAATGGTAATTATGCCATTAAGTGCTACAAAGGTGGGGTAGGAAGAAATAATGAGGCTAAGACTCATGTCATGCATGAATATGAAGCATCAAATGTTAAAGGCACTATTGTAGTACTTCAACATCAAGTTTTAGACCAACACTATGAATGACCTTGGACAAAGAAATAAGGTTTTCAAAACTGAATGCAAGGTTCAAGTGTTGGTAAATAAAATGAGAGGAGGGGTCAATCAGTATTTTAAAAAATCACAATAATAATTTTCTTTTCTGAAATATGTACGCGACTTTACTGAACCCAACTCACGTATGTATGTCACTATTTTAAATGGAACTAGTGTATGCTTAGTAAACTTAATTCAGATAGAACAATGAGATCATTCGAAGTAGAACACATAATTAAACTCAAAATACTGCATCAACACACAGAATCAACTGCAACCCTGATCATTCATATGAAAACATGTATACACTACTTAAGGAAACTTGCATGTATATGCACTTTTTCTGTAGAGCAACATGCATACATATCTCAATATACTAAAAACTTGTAGTTTTGAATCAGACACAAAGTTGACTAGAGTTATTCTGAAATATTATGTTAGCTTATAGAACCCTCATATAGTTAGAACCATCAATAATATTTTCAACCAATCAACGTGTAACTAAATTCAAGTTCATCATTCAATAATTCTACTTTAGACATTATCACTCAACCCAGATCAACATCATGACATCATTGACAAAGAACAGAGACACAGCAACACTGATCATGTTGATCAATCATTTATGAAAAAAAGCCCTTCCTTTATGTATGCTACTTTGAAGAAACAAATCCAAATGTATATGCGACTTAACTGAGACCAACCTGCGTACATATCTTCAAATTTTAACCTAAAATTGCATAGCTCTTCACAACATTAGAAACACCCAAATCATAATATTTAGAGATAAAAATATGTGTCAATACTTAAATCTAGTCAATCCATGAGCATATCATACAATGGAAAGTCATTTCATGTCTCATGATCCTGATCCATCATTATATTTATCAGTGCATAATTATTTCATAACTATGTGTCAATTATGGCCCTTACAATGCAAATATACGTCATATTGAAGTATTTATTAAAAACCCTTTCACATGCACACTTAGCACTTTTATATTCACCTCCTTATATAGTTAGAGCCTTACCCAATACCATGATTCAAAACTACAATAGTGGTGGTAATCTTGGATGAGATCAAGTAACTGTTACTGAGCTCAATATTATGGGCTAATACCATGGTAATGACCCTTGGTATTCTTAAATTACTGTTCCATCATGTATGAAAATTTTCTTCCTTGTACATTTGTGTATACATAGCTTGGACTTGACAAACCCACATATAAATATTCAAATATTCACCTTTATCAAACTTTTGATTCTAATCTATAATCCTTCCCATCATTTTGTTATTTTGTTCCATCATTGTGTCACCTTTGAATGGTGCTGAAGTGAGTTGCCATCAAGGACAACACATGAATCATAATGCCAACAATCTCCCCATTTGTACTTGATGGTAACCATGTTGTTGTTGATCACCTCAACCTGTAGAAACCTATTAGATACATAAAATAATCATTATTCAAACACCAATATACTTTTCCCCTTTGACATCAAGGGAAAAGGGTGGACCAAAGCTCCCCCTTCGGATCTGATTTTCACTATATTGTCCACACTCCCCCCTAAGTACATGTTGAATCTTTAGAAAGATTTTCAAATGAAGAATATGACTCTGTAACTCAACTAAGTATGACTATACATATATTGCTTTCTGCAAAGAAACTCACGTATATATGTGACTATACTCCATGAAACCTACGTACAAAAAGAAACCTTCTAAATTTTCACTTGTAGACTAAGAAGACTAGATTAACAACAAAATGAGGCAGAGACAACTCCCTATTTCTATATAAGATATTCAAATGCTTCTCTCAGAATAGGTTTAGTAAGTATATCAACAACCTATTCTTTGGAGGGAACATACTCCAATTTTTCCTTTTTCTCAAGCACTTGTTCTCGTAGAAAATGTTACTTAAATGGAATATGATTGGCCTTGGAGAGCATAATAGGATTTTTTGAAATACTAATAGAAATTGTATTATCAAATAGGATGGAGTTGGGTGAAAAACATTTGATTTGTATATCTTGTAATGTTTTGTTTATCCAGAGAAATTGTGTGTAACAATATGCAACAGCCACATATTCTGCTTCCACTATAAATAAGGCAATGGAACTTTGTTTCTTGCTGAACCAAGATACCAATCAGGGCCCCATGTAAAATGCACCTCCATTAGTGCTTTTTCAGTCATCAAAATTTCAATCCCCATCTGCATTTGTGTATGCATGAAGGTTAATATCGGCATATTTAGGATGCCATAAATGAAAGTCTTTGGTTCGTTGGAGATATTTGAATATTCTCTTTACTGCTTGAAGATGTGATTCCTTTGGACTAGCTTGGAAACATCCAACAATCCTAATTGCATGCATGACATATGGTCTAGTACCTATTAGATAAAGCAGACTTCTAATCATAGACCTGTACTTTGGTTGGTTTAATGTGGGAGAATTGTCATTAGAGCTGAGGCTACATCATGGCATCATGGGAGTACATACAAGTATAAAATCTTCCATCCCATACTTCTTCAAAATCTTCTTGAGATATTTTGTTTGTGAGATAAAGATGCCATATTTTCCTTGTTGCACTTGTAGACCAAGAAAATAGGTTAGCTTCACAAGTAAAGACATTTCAAATTCTTACTACATAACATAAGCGAAGTTTTTACTCATAAATTCTTCATTACTACCAAAGATGATATCAGCAACACAAACAACAATAATTAGTAGTTTATCATCGTCAATTTTTGTGTACAAGTTGTTGCCTGCGGATCCTTTTTTGGAACATTATTTTTGAAAATGTTTGTCAAGATGGTAATACCATGCCCGTGGAGCTTGTTTTATCCCATATAAATCCTTTTTGAGTTTGCATACAAGGTTTTCATCATTCCTCAAAATAAATGCTTTTGGTTGTTCAATATATACTTCTTATTCTAGATCTCCATTAGGGAAAGCATATTTTACATCCATTTGGTCAACTTTGAAATGTCAAAACCTTGAAAATGAAAGAAACATCCTTATGGCTTCAAGTCTCCCTACTAGTGCAAATGTTTCTTCAAAGTCTGTAACTTCTTATTGAGCATAAACTTTAGAAACACGACTAGATTTGTTCCTAATGACGTCTCCAGTTTCATTCAAATTATTTTTGAATATCCATTTTGTCCCAATAACATTTTTATCATGAGGCATTGGAACCAATTTCCAAGTATCATTCTTTTCAATTTGATCAAGTTCTTCATTCATGGCCTTAACCCAACATTCATCTTTACTAGCTTGCTTTACATTTTGTGGTTCAATGGTGGATAATAAAGCTAGATAACTAGGAGATTGTACAAGGGTTCTTCTTGTTTGTACCATAGATTCCTTTTCTCCTAGAATTTGAGTTTTGCGATGATTCTTTTGAACATACCTAGATGGAGCCTCTTCCTTTTCTCATGTGTCTTTTTTTTCTACTTCATTAGTTTATTCTTCTATATCATTGGGATTTGATGTGGTAAATCATTCATCATCATCATCCTCTTTTTTTGATGTTAATTTCTTGGGATCTATAAATGCTTCATCAATCACAACATCAATGCATTCAATGATTTTCCAAAGTCTCTTATTGTAACATTTGTATCATTTGCTTCTAGATGAGTAACTAAAAAGTATTCCTTCATCTGTTCTAGCTTCAAAATTACCAATCTTTTCATCATATTTTTGATGAAACAATTACTTCCAAAAACTCTAAAATTCTTTATTGTGGGAGGCTTACCATTACAAAGTTTATACGAAGTTTTATCACTATTCACACGCACATGAGCCTTGTTGAGAATATTTACTACTGTATGTACGAATTCACTTGAGAATGTGTCAAGAGTTACAGACTTATCAAGCATAGCATGAGCCATTTGTCAAACATTTTTATTCATTATTTCTAGCACGCCTTTTTTTGAGAAGTTTTAGCTACAGAAAACTGCCTTTTTATGCCATTTTGCTCAGATTCATCTCATATGTATTCTCCTCCTTGGTCAAATCCGAGACATTTGATTTTTAGAACTAATCCATTTTCAACTAATTCTTTAAATACATTAAATTTATCAAATGCTTCATCTTTTCGTTTCAATAAACTAATCAACAAATTTTAGAAAAGTCATCAATGAAGAAGATATAGTATTGTTCTCCCCAAGGTGACTTTTTCCTTACTGGTCGACACAAATCATTATGTATAAGTTCAAGAGCCTTACTTACTAATCCTTCTTTGGCATTGAATTGAACTATGGTTTTATTACCAAATTGGCATGACCTGCATATGGTACTTTCTCGTAGGGTGATGTTGGGTAGATCATGAACAACTTTGAGCTTGCTTAATTTTCTTATTTAAGAGAAGCTTAGATGACCCAATGTTTTGTGCCCTAACCATTTTTCATCTGCCTTTCCTAGGTAACATTTTTCTTCGCCACCTTTCAATATATACAGATTACTCAAGGGTCTTGTTCCTTTTATTATGGTCTTTATTGTGTCAAGTTCATGAACCACACATTATTTTGATTATAATACCATATCATCTCCCTAGTCACACTTTTTCCTAGCACTCAACAAGTTATTCTTTAATCCATCAACATACATAAAATTACGAACTTTAACCTTTTCTTTTAGAAAAACGAAACTTTTACCCTTAATGACAGCAAGTGAGTCATTTCGAAAAGTAGCATTTTTTTCTTCCTCTAAAGTTATGTATGAAATAAGTTTATCTTGATCACATGTCATGTGTTTTTAGCATATGCTATCAATGTACCATTTTTCTTGTCCTTCTGCAAGCAATTCTATGCCACAACTTTTAGACTGTAACTCTTTCCTTTTCCACACCTTAGAAATTGTTTATATTTTCTCTTTTTAAGATGTTGGCTATAGTTTGCTCCTGCATTCATATTCTTCATGTCCAAAGTTATTGCAAAATGAGAATTCAATTTCATCTTTAAGGGGTGATAAATTATTATAAGTGTTTCTTGGCTCTTATCTCATTTCTTTGTTTTCTTTCTTCTCTAGGCATGATGGTTTTGTATGCAACACATTGAGCAACCTTATGACCAAATTTAAGACATGAGAAACATTGTTCATTAAAGGAGAATTTTTTGTGATCGTAGAATCTTCTGGTGTTTTTTACCTTTTGACTGGTGCTTCTATTGTTGTTCATCCTTAGATTAGAGTGAACATGATTTACTTGTGGAATGCCTTTATTATTGTGTTCAGGACTGAAGCTTTGCTGACTACTTTTTGCTAAATTTAGATAGCTTTTGGTGGTGGTTGAGGAATTTTATTTTCTCAACTTCCTTTCTTAGGCTTACTACTTCACATTCTAACTTCTCATTATTCTTTTCCTTTTCTATGAGTTGATTCTTCAAATGTATCTACGTCTACTTTTCTTTATTCCAAGAAAATTATGAGTTGATTACTTTCTTGAAAGAAATAATTTTTCTCTAAAGCATCCATAAATTTATAATTAGACTCATTAGTATTTTTCTCAAAAGCCATGAGTAATTTGAGATCTTGATCAGATTATCCTTCTTCACTATTTGACAAGTAATCACTATCTTCATGAGTATAATAACTTCATCTATTGTAAAATCGTCTCTTATTACCTTTTTCATTATCCTTCCCTTTGTCATGGTTTCCTTTATGGGGACATTTAGCAACATAATGACCAACTCTACCACAAGAAATTTTTTTGAAGGGAAGCTTACCTCTAAACCTTCCCGTGCCCAATTGAAGTTTATTTACAAAGTTCACCTCATCTTCTTCTATTATATATCTTGATTCCTTGTGTTATTCATTTTATTTTCCTTTTGCAGATGCTTTCAATGCAGATTCTCTGACTTCTAAGGGACCTCCTTTCCCCATTTCAAAAGCAGTCAGAATCTTGTGAAGTTGAACAATGGTAACTGTCTGTAAATCCTGCTTCTCTTTAATGGTAGAGACATTTGACTTGAATTTAGGAGTTCGAGATATTAAAATTTTCTCTACTAAAGAGGTTTCCTTTATTTCTTCACCCATATTTTCCATGTGATTTACAATGTCATCTATATAAAGAAAGAAACTAGCAATACTTTCATCATCGTACATTTTGAGAGTTTGAATTTGAATTATGAGAGTTTGGAGTTTAGCACTTTTTACATTGGTATCCAATTCATAGCTTTGAATGATTCTATCCCATATTTCTTTTAATGTTTTTAACTGCATAACTTTCAAAAATTATGATTTTATCAAACTACCCAATAATTCATGGAGAACTTTGGCATTGGTTTGATACGTCTTCTTTTCTGTTGCATCTATGGGAACTGCGACTGGATATTGGTAACCTCCTTCCACAATTGCCCAAACATCTACTCTAAGGAACTGAAGATAGGATTTGGTCCTTGTCTTCCAATATATTATATTATTTCCATTGAAGAGTGGTGGTCTTATAGATGTCAGTCTATCTTGATTGCTCATCTTGCGAGATCTTCCTTCAAGCGATCGAGCTTCTTTTGAACGACCTGCTCTGATACCAATTGTTGGAAAAAATATTGAGAGGGGGGATGAATCAATATTTTAAAAAATCACAATAATAATTTGATTTTTTGAAACATGTAAGAAACTTTACTGAGCCCAACTCATGTATGTACACGACTGTTATAAAAGAAACTAGTGTATGCTTAGTAAAATTGTAAAACAACTAATTATATATATGTTAAGCTTAAACCAAAATTTATGAGATTTATCAAGCATTTGATAAGAAGTAAGTAGGTGCAATAAGAAAATAATAAAGTATCACACATAAGAAATACACATGAACACCATGATTTAAGGTGGAAAACCAGTGTGGGAGAAAGCCATCGTTATTGTCATCTCAGTCTTCAAACTTATTACTATCAAAAGATTCTTACATTCTTGTATTGGTGCAAACTCATGCGAGTACACATGCATCCACTTGCTGAATGGTACAACCTTCACTCATTCTGTAGCTCCTACTAGAAGGTATCTCCAACCCCATGATCTGATTACCTGCTACTACTCGCAGGAAGCTTCAACTTCTTCACTGATGGCTCCAACCCTCAACAACATCCATGGACCACATTTCATGCATTTTCACACTATATCCACTTGTTTTAATACGTCATAACTTGTATATCAACTGAACAAAACACCAACTTAATTCAAACAGAACAATAAGATCATTGTTACCAAAACACAAAATTGAACTCATAGTACTGCATCAACACACAAAATCAACTACAACCCTAATCATTCATATTCCAACATGTATAAACTACTTCAATTAAGTTAAGCCACATGTATATGCACTTTTTTGTAGATAAACCTACGTACATATCTCAATATACTAAAAAATTGTAGTTCTGAATCAGACATAGAGTTGACCAATGTTATTTTGAAATAGTCTATTAGATTATGAAACCCTCATACAGTTAGGAGCATCAATAATATTTTCAAGCCATCAACATGTAAGAAAATTCAACTCATCATTCAATCAATTCTACTTCAGACATTATCACTCAACCCAAATCAACATCACGACATCATTGATAGATAACAGAGATACAGTAGCACTGATCAGGTTGATGAGTCATTTATGGACAAAAACCCTTCCTTTATGTATGCAAATTTGAATAAGTGAACTCGCGTGTATACACAACTTAATCGAGACTAACCTATGTACGGATCTAGAAATTTTGACCTAAAATTGTGCAGCTCTTCAGAACTTTAGAAAGCCCCATATCATAATATTCAAAGATAACAACATGTGTCAATACTTAGATCTAGTCAATCCATGATAAAATCATACAATGGGAAGTCATTTCAGGTCTCATGATGTTGATCCATCATTGTGTTTATCTGTGCATAATTATTTCAGATCTACGTGTCAATTATGGCCCTTACGATGCAAATATACTTCATATTGAAGTAATCATCAAAAACCCTTTCACATGCACACTCATAACTTTGATATTCACCTCCTTATATAGTTAAAGCCTTAGCCAATACCATGAGTCAAAACTACACTAGTGTCGGTGGTAATCTTGGACGAGATCAAGTAATCATTACTACGCTCAATATTGTGGGCTAATACCATGGTAGGGACCCTTGGTATTCTTAAATTAGTTCACCAAAATCTACATGGCTTTTCTTCTTTGTACCTAAGTGTATACATGACTTCGCTTTAATGAACCTACATATAGATCTTCAAATATTTACCTTGACCAAACTTCTGATTATGATCTGTAAACCTTCGTCCCATCATTCTGTTATGTTATGCCATCACTCTTTCACCTCTGAACTAACCTGTGGATTCATCTAGTGACCATATATTTGTTCTAGTACACGTGAGTTTCCATCAAGGAAAACACATGAATCATAATGCCAGCAATGGTCATGGGAATTTTGAGGTAAAAAGAGGACTAAAAACAAAATATGTACTAGAAAAATCAAAATTAAAAGCAATAGGATAATGTCGTCCCTATGGATAAATATTTTTGAAAGGAAAGAAAGAAAACTACCTTTTTTAATATTGTTTTCTACTTTATCTCCATATAGGTTTACTCAAATTTAAACATTAAGTACTCTTTGGACATGGAATCAATGAATACCCACTCCACATAGTTTTGAGTGGACCAACATCTTGATTTGAATCTACTCAAAAGTATGCAAAGTGGGTAGTCATTGGATGTGAAATTTGATTATATATCCAAAAAGTGCCTACACTTGATATTTGAGTAACTTATAAGAAGACAAGTTAAAAAGATTTTTTTTTTCTTTTTCATTAAAATTCATCTCTTATTTATTATTTTAGCTATTATTTTATTATTTTACTTATGCGTCTCATTTTAGACCTTAAAATTCACTCAACATAAATGTTACAATTTAGTCATAGATGGTGGAAGTAGAAAAAAATTGTTATCAATGGAGGTGATCTATAAGTTGAAATTGAAATGTATCCCAATCCATATTAGTTTTTTCATCTATAAAGGCATTAAGAAGTCATAATGAGAAAACAATGTTTCCTAAATTTTCAAATCAATAACTTCGATGACTAGAACTTATATGATGTGGTTGAGATGGATTTATGCCATGTGTTGCCTTAAATATCTTGGATTTTTGATAGAAATATTCTCAATGATGTTATGTAAGATAATTATGAGTTTAATGAGTATGGATAGTGTTACAAACTACAACTAATGATGAAATACAAGACAATAAAAATGGAAAAAATGATAATGGAAGTAGTGACAATAAATGTGGTCAAGTAAAAATTTTCTTCTCTGAGAATATTTTGGAAGAGTGAAAGAAGGAAAAAATATATTTGGCCATGACGCCAAAGAAATTACAAGATGATGAGGAAAAGAGCCATATGCTAAAGGATATCTAATAATTGTTGGGTTAATTGGCAAGAATTGTTGTGGACGATATGTGAGTGAGCATGCCACCCCTGGAAAGTATTTCACATAATATTAACTTAATTCTAAGATCAAGACTACCTAATAAGCCTCCTTACCAAATTAAACCAATCATTCGTTATGAGTAAGACTATGTAGTGAACCACCATAGACATAAGAGAGAACAAACCATAAAAGTTATGAATTAAATTCATGTCCTCCAAAAAAATCACACCATATACAATACAAGAATTAAGACCCCTTAAGTTATAATAACACAAATTACTCCTTATGGAAGGAATCACTCATAAATTTGTACTTGCAATCAAATATTACAATGATACTGACATGTATTTATAATTCTTATCAATATTGTTAACAATATATGCCAAGCCTACCCATTATTACTACATTATTTAATTTTAACTCTCTAATGGGTCTATTTATTACCTATCAACCCCCATGGAATATTATTTCATGATCATGGAAACATCACATTCATTATCCACTTAGGTAACTCATTAGATGCCCCTTATTATCATCCCTTAGTTCATGATATACTATCTCCATTTATTAAGCATGATAAAGGGGTTATAGATAGCATAAGATATTGGAATTTCTCTTGTACTATCACCAAATTTTAAGACACTGACTTCACACTCACCTAATAGTAATTACAATATTTTAATTATTTATCCCATTGAATAAATAAAAGAGGTATAGTGTTGCAAATATGACTTTCACACCAAGAAATAAGCTAATTAATGTGTTCAATATGCATATAAAGGACTGATGCATAAGTAGTTTTTTATGCCTAGTGAATAAAACTCTAGGTAGAAATGCAATAGTGGGTATCGTATTATGGTAATATGGCTAACTTAAATAGTGCACATACATTAATATAAACCCAGAAATGCAATCAAATGATGAAGAAAACAACAAACATAGAAAACACAAAAAACAAGATTAGTCACATGCCATAAAACCAAATATTTACCTTAAGATTTTCTAGGAAACCCAATTAGCAAGAAATGAAGGTTATATGGGACTTTCATTAAGACGAATTGATAAGGAAAAAGGGTGAGCTATGATTAGGAAGCCTTATGCATTGTTACTTAGTATTAAAATAAAATGTATAGGAGGATTAAACTAAACATCACGCTTTTCTTATGCATGGCTAGGCACAATGTCTCTCTTGTCCTACAATCATTGAGCTCACTAACTCTTAGATCTCTCCTCTCTAGAATTTTCATTCTTCATTTAATCTTATTCTCTCTTCTATTTTTTCCAAATAAATATTGTCTTCATCAAAGCTATTATTTCTTTCGGGATTCCTTCGAAGGTTTTCACGATGCTAGACCCACTAACATTAAAGGGATCTCCCCAATATGAAGTCCCAACTAGACCTCACACCATTTGGAGAAGGAATACCAAATGTGGGTGGCAATGTTATGCATTTACTGTGGAAACAAGTAGAGTGGAGTATGATAAGTTTTGGTGAGAGTAAGTGTGTGACTCTACAAAGAGTCAAGTGCAATTCATGAAGGTTCAAACACACAAAGGGGAAAAGGGAGTGCAACCCATGGAAGACTATAATAGTACACAGCTAGAAAGGAACACAATGAGCACAATGACATCACAAGCTAAGATGAAAAATATTCTTGAAGTTAAAGTGATGAATTAATACAACAGCATGCATTAACGGAGATTCATACAAATGAAAACAAAATAGTTCATAAGCATAAGCCTAGGTTAAATAGCATACATTGCAAATACAACAAGAATAGTTCTACTATATTCATAACATATGCATGGAAGCATGTTGGCTCTAATTTTATTATTATAAGTGAAATTTTTGTTCACACATACACCATCGATGGACCACTCGCCCCAGTAGTGGAAAATTAAAGTCAAGAACACCTTCTCCTCCAAAGAAGTATACTCGCTCTACGCTACACGTTGGGCACAACCCAACTTGGCCTAGATTTGGATGAAGACTCTGGGTATTGTGGAGTGGAGTATGCAATGAAGAATGTAGTGGAGCATGAAATGGACTACGTAGTGAAGCAGTGGAGTGCCAAAGTGGATTGCATAGTAAATATACCATGCGATATATGGGCTTCAAGGCAAGTCAAAGCCCCTATCTCTTTGAAGCCCATCAATTTTTGTAAAAAGAAAGTAATATTGTAAAAGATGAATGGTTTTTGGACCATAGTAGCTTATATTAGGGGGATCCATGGTATATGGACCATGGAGTTTCAATGATATATCCCTCAATGCAATAATAAATATAGGGATCAATAATAAATAAGAGAATAATAATAAATATAGGGATGAATAATAAATAAGAGAATAAGTTGAGAATGACACCATGTATGGAATGGTTGTATCTTTATAATCTATGGTTTGGAAAAGAAGGCGAGGCCCTCCAGTTGAGTATGCAGAGGCCTGAGTCCATAGCTTAGTGTGTAGACAACTTGCAGTTTAGTTCTTAGGTCAATAATTATTTGTTGTATAGGAAATATTATTATAATAAATAGTTCTTGTGTATGTAGTCCCACATTAGGACGAACCATGGTAAGATTGGTGTCTTCATATGTAGATTTTCTTATTTTCTGTTGTAGAGTACAAGTTTATTATAGTTTCATTTTGCTACAATGCAGTAATGATTATGGGCTTATATGATATTATGTTTATATGATAAAACGAATGTTGTGAAGTAATCTATGTATGTTAAAGATAAAATAACATAAAAATACCACATCGAATCATCCCTGAAGGCTGTAGAAACTCGGTTCTTCATCCTCCCATAGTCACTTCAGATGAGATTGTGATCTTCTTTCAAGTCATTTCCACAAGGGCCAAAGATTGAGGGTTTTGTTGGTGCACATTATAGATCGAGCCTAGGTCATCTCAATCATAACCAAAAAATGGTTCCATTGGTGGGATCAGGATCTGTTTGAGGGATATGTTTATGTTGCATCTGTCAAAGAAGGAGATTGATGATTGGCTAGAATAAAAGGAGAGAGAATTTGTAGATCAAGAGAATAGAAACCCTCGTCTGAAGTCTGAATCTTGGTTACAGAGATATATTTTCACAGATCAATACAAAATTTTCTCCGCATCATTTCCTGTTGAATTGTATGAGTGGATATCATGGTTGACTGAAAAAATACCTGTTTTAATGGTGGAGAACCTACAACATGGACTTTTGAATTGACATGGTCACTCAAGAGCACTAACAAAAGGATTTCAAGGGTTTTCAATTTATGGATTGGTAGCATCTTGGGAGGATTTATTACCGAGTTCGCAGTAGACCATACCGTGTCCTACATCGAAGTAGAACAACAATTCTTCAAAGGATTGTGAGGTGAGTATTTGATATCTTTGCAACTCTAGATTAAGATGCTTCTGTGTGAAAAAGGAGTTTTATAGATGCAACCATATTGCTAGTTTACTTATGTTTGAAATAAAATAAATTAAATTTGTGCAAGAGATTGGAACAATGCAAACTAGAAAAATATATAGAATAGATACCAAAAAGAGATCTCGTGGAAAAGATCTGAAGACCTTTTTAGAGAATAAGTATAGTCCTCTTTTGAGTAAGTCTAAAAGTGAAAGTGGAGATACCCACAACCCCAAGTAGTTTCACATTATTCACCTTCCAACCCTGAGAGTTCACAAAAGCGAGAATCCAGCAAAATCCAAGGTATTTTTTACTCTCCCTCTCCCCCTCCCCCTCCCACTCCAAGAAGAAATATGGTGGATGATATTAAGCTTCATGTTTTCAAAGGAACTAGATCAAAAGATCCAAAGAAATTTTGGTTTTTATGTGAAGTTGTATGGACCGTGAAGAAGATCAACCATGAAAGTATAAAGAAAGTGTAGCTCATTATGACACTATGAGATAGAGAATCGACATGGTATATGAAGTATACAAATAATCAAAATAGAAGATTTGTATATAATAAAGTAGTGCTAATAAGATAATTTAAGAAGTCAAAGTATGAGTCATAGTTAATCACTGAGTTAAAATAAATTATAAAGAAGCCTATTGAGTTTGTTTGGGAATTTGATCAAATATTGAAGGAATTGTTAGATCAAGTGAGCTTCAAGATAGCTTTGTAGCAACATCAAGAATGGTTTATAACTGTGATGTTACCACATATCAGACTACCATTGACGCAACAAAAGATAACAAGTCAAGTCGAAGCTCTACGGATTGTGATGAAGTTGGAAGCTTCATCTATAGGAGATACTAATACAAGTATTAAATAGATTCAAAGTTAGTTGGTGAACCTAGCCATATAGATACAAGATATCAAGAAAAGAAAAGAAGATAGACAAGAAGTATGTTGCACAAGTGTAGATCGGAGGGCCATTCTAAAGAGAAATGTCCTATCTTTAGGGATAACATGGCTAGTGGGGAACCCAATCCCTTAAATGTAAGATGTAGCTTGTGGTATGAGATATGTAAGACTAGAGGCCAACATCGTGCAGAATATTGTTACATGTTATAGAAATATGTGCAGAATCCAAGGAATCTATACTACAAATTCTATGAATTAGTAGGACATGATGAAAATAATTGTTGATCTTATGAAATAATGATGGAGTGCAATGATGACACTCATAGAATGAAAGCAGAAGAACATTGAAATGAAGGAAGTGGACGATGTGGTGGCCAAGGAGTCTACCAAGGAAGAGGTCAAGGTGTTGGAGCGCGTCAATGACATGAACAAATTATTTGCTATAACTGTAGCCACGCAGGTCATTTTGCAAGATATTGTCAGAACCCTATTACAACATGTAAGTATTGCAAATATTTTCACCATGTAATTAAAGAATGTCCTCTACTTTTTGAAAAAGGAATCAACAACAGACACAGAATATTCAAATGATGACCGATGAAAGGAGGAATGATGAACCAAAAATTAATATTGTTAGTAGAAATGGAGCTATGATCAATAGTGATAAAGTAGAAGGAAAGAAAGATTTTGAAATTGCATGGGTTAAAAAAACTATTGAGAAAACTCTTTTTTATATTCAGAAGGAAAAATTTTTGTTTATTAAAGAAAAGTGAAGTTTTATGGATGTTGTAGCCTCGAACTCTAGTGCATAGCCAAGCATTGATCAGAAAACAAAACTACGATGCATCATTAGCTCCAACACAAAATCAAGTTTCGATGTAGAACCAAGCTTCGACAAAGGATTGAGCTTCGATGCAGGACCATGAGTCAAAAAATCAAGGAGGTACTTTAAAGTCTTTTATGCAAACTTATATGAAATTATTAAGATATCAAAAGTTTGTGGAAGGGCTTTAGCAGATGATATATTCTGGTGCATCAAAAGAAACACCATGAGGTGAGGTCCGTGCAGTGAATAATTTTCATCGACAAAAGCGAAATGAGGCTTAGTGCACAGATATGAGAATATGATATGGTTCAATTTATTATAGAATTGCGGTCTGATGTTAACTTTTTGACAAAGAAGACATGGGAATTAATGGGTAGGTCGAAGATGCATTGGTCTATTCAGTTACGGATGGAAAATGAGCAAAAGATCATCCCCTTAGGAAGACTACTAGTTGTAACAGTGAATATTGAAGGAGTTCGCACTATTGTGGACTTTGAAGTAATAGAGATCATTGATGATAGTAATCCTTATCCTTCATTGCTTGTACTTGACTAGGAATTTGATAATATGGCCATAATTAATTTGAAGAAGAGACATATGATATGTGAAGGAAGAAATGTGACAGTAATTGTTCCCTTGGATCCATGAGAAGGAGTAAGATATACAAAACTAGTCAAACAAGAGTATTGTGTAGCTGATATAGATAATATCTATCAAATGAAAATAAAGGAACAATATTGTTTTAACCCTGCTATAGAAGACAAGTTAACTTGGGATCATGATAGTTATTGTACCTCAAAATCAGAAGAAGTGTTGGAAAACTGGCATAATAGGTGGCATGAAGTATCTACATGGGTTTTTGCAATAATTACCAAAGCAATTTGATTCATTACATCTGAGGTGTGTAATGTACCTTCTTATGATGACATAAGTGATATAAATACATTTCTTGATGATTATGAAGAATAGGTTCCTAGAGAATCAAAGGTTGGTAGCCTTGGATGTAGCCCTAAAAGTTACCCCTGCTAGATGGTGGGATGCACATAAGAAGAATATAGAAGGATGGAAGGAATGTTAAAGATAGATGTGGATAAGGTTTAGATAGATAGATAGAAAAATAGCGATGAAATATGAAGGTGAAACTAATCCTAAGAAGCATATCCAACTATGTACTACAACATGGAAGGAGGTTCTGCAACAAGAATGGGTACATGGATTCATTCATACATTGAGTACAATCCCTAAGAACCGATACTTAGAAATAGAGCTGTGACATGGTACAATAAACTTGGTAGACATGGTTGATGGCTTCATATTAACATTCATCTTTGAGGATGATTATACATACATAGATTTAGATCTTCATACAGTTAAGGAGAAGATATTTGAGAATGCAACCCTACTGACATGGCAGCAACCTGATTGGGTTGCGCAGATAGAAAATGCACTAGAATGCTATAATATTACTGCAGAAGAAGAGGAAGAAAGTCCTCGCAACATCGACATAGTAGAATCAAAAGGATATTGCGAAGTAAATGGATGTGAATTATATATACCAGATATAATGAAGCCACTGAAGACTAGGAAGGTTAACATAGGATCAGAGAAGGAGCCCAAGTTCACAACAATAGGAGATTATTGGGATGGAGAGACAGTCAGTAAAGTTACAGAGTTACTTCATGAATATCAAGAATTACTTCCCACAAAGTTTTCAAAAATGAAGGTTATAGTAGGTAATCTAGGAATTATGAAGATTCCCCTTAAACCTAATGTAAGGTGAATCAAGGAAATACCTTACAAATTGAACCCAAAGTATAAGGAGAAAGTGAAGGCAGAGCTTGATAAGATGATAGGAGTAGGAATTCTTGAACTGGTAGAAGAATTAGAATGGGTGAGTCCTATCATGGTGCAAGAAAAGAAGACCGAAGGAGAGATTATGATATGTGTTGATCTAAGGAAGTTAAATGATGCAAGTTTATATGATCCCTTCCATACCCCTTTCATAGATGAAGTGCTAGAAAATTTATGAGGTCAAGAAACTTACTCATTTACAGATGGATTTTCAGGTTATCATCAGATTAGGATTGCACCTGAAGATCGGCGTAAGACCACATTTGCTACATAATGGGGCTCATATCAATACAAAGTAATTACTTTGGGGTTAAACATTGCCCCTGCTATATTTTCTAGAGTGTTGGTTGCAAATTTTATAGAATATATCCACAAGTTTTTGGAAGTATACATTGATTATTGTACATTATTTGGGTTGTTAAGAAAACATATTTGAAGTTTAAGACTTATGCTTGACACATGCAGAAAATATCAGATCTCTTTGAACTTAAAGAAGTGCATATTTTGTGTACATTTTGTGATATTGTTGGGATGTATTGTTTGTAACCAAGCGTTAATGGTGGACCCTTCTAAGATTGCTAGCATTGTGAATTTTCCTCCACCTAAGATGTTAAGACAACTTCATACTACATTGGGACATACTAGGTATTACAAGAAATTCATCAAGGGGTATGCGTAGGTCATTGCGCCTATGGATAAATTGTTAAGAAAGGATGTGACATTTTAATGAAATGAACAATGTAAGAAGAGCCTTGACATATTGAAAGAAAAAATGATAGTTGTGCCTATATTAGTGTTCCATGATTAGAATAAGGAATTTCATGTCCATGTGGATGCCTCTTGTATAGCTTTCGGAGTAGTACTGGCACAACCTGGCGTAGGAGAAATTGATGATCCTATAGCTTTTGCAGGTAGAAGGTTATCCAAAGAGGAAAATAATTACACAACTACAGAAAGGAAATGACTGGCCATGGTGTATGCTTTGTAGAAATTTAGAAACTATTTGTTGGGATCACACTTTCAAATGTTTATAGATCATTTTGCATTGAAGTAATTGGTTAATAATCACATATTAGGACAGAATATTTTTATATCGTTATTGTTATTTTAGGAATATGACTTTGAAATAATTGTTAAACTAGGAAGACTTAATGAAGGACTTGACCATCTCAAGATTGGAAACCAGTGAAGAACCAACCAGTATAGAAGACAATCTTCTTGATGTGTAGTTATTTGCAATTAGAGTTGTAGATGATTATTTTGCAGATATCATTCAGTTTTTGAACACAAGAATGACTCCTTTATAGTATACTACATAGCATAAGAAATAGTTAGTAGTTAAGGCAGTTGATTTTTCATTGATAGTAGGATAGTTTTATAAGATGGGACTAGATGGGATATTGCACAAGTATTTCTCTTTACATGAAAGACATATTATTCTTGTAGAGGCTCATGACAGTGCAATTGGTGGACACTATGTAGGAAAATATACTGCACAAAGGATTTTGACAGCATGATTGTGGTGGCCTATACTACCTAAAGATGCAAAGGAATATTACAGATCATGTGATATGTGTCAAAGGATAGGAAAACCTTCAAGAAGAGATAAGATGCCATTGATACCACAAGTTACATTGCATGCCTTTGATAAGTTGGTTATTGATTTTGTTAGTCCCATTAACCCACCTAGAAAGACGACTAGTGCAAGGTACATAATTAAAAAAAAAATGATTACTTGGCAAGATGGGTTGAAGCACAACTAGTAAGGGACTGTAGCATAGAGACTATTGTGCAGTTTATTTCTAAGTATATATTTTCTATATTTGGATTTCCAAATATTTTGATGAGTGACAAATTTTCACACTTCCCGAATAAAACTATTGAAGCATTGATAGAGGAGTTCCAAGTCTATCATGCCAATGTGACAGTCAAAGCATTTAATAATATTTTGGAGAATGCACTAACTAAGGTATGCAATGTGAACACATATGACTAGGACCTTAGAATTCCAACAATTTTATTGGCTTATAGGACCACATGTAAGAAGTTGATAGGTTAGGCACCCTTCATATTAATTTATGGGAAATAAGTTGTGATGCCCATGGAATACATTATGCCTAGCTTGAGGATTACATCTTTTACAGATATGGTAGACCCTAATACAATGAAAGAAAGAATTTCACACTTGATTTCTTTAGAGGAATGCAGATTCATGGTAGGTTTCCATTAGCAAGCACAAAATTAAAGAGAAAAGGCTTCACATGATATACATATTAAGAAAAAGAAGTTTTAGGTGGGAGACCTCGTTCTCCTCTATAAGAGTAATTTTGTGAAATTTCCAGGGAAATTCAAGATGGATTGATTGGGCTCATATATTATTAAGCATATTACTGAGGGTGGCACAGTTCAATTAGAGAAGTTAAATGGAGAATTTATTTAGGGAAGAGTAGATGGTGATAGGTTGAAGTTGTACAAGGAAAACCTTTCCCCTACAGCATCTTCAGGAAGAAAGGAGAAAATTATTAGTGCCACAATTACAACACCATCAGCACAAAAATAGTAGAGATCACTAAGGAAGAAACTGACCAAGGAAGAATTAACCAAATAGAAACAGAATAAGGAACCTATCAAGCCACAACCATAACCCAAGAATGTCAAAGATAATGAAGAAGTAATGGAGGAGATGCAAATGGAAATAGACGGCGCAAGGTTTTCACCTCTTCCGCCATACATTCTATCAAGGAAACCAAATGCCAAACCAGCGAAAGAATCAAAGGATGTGAAGTATAGTACCTTTATGCCCTTTTTGCCGAAAGTAGTGCCATTTTTAGGAGAATTTTTAGGGAAAAATCCATTTCTCAAGTTAGCAGATTACAATTTTAACGTTACGAAGAAGTACCCTTAGTTCACACTAGATCGATATTTAAAATAGGAGCACTACCCAGATAGCGGAGTGACAAGGATATAACCACAGAGATGGGAAAATGTGTTGGAAAGTTTGGATTATTAAATATGTTAAATGTGCTAGACTTTGGTAATATTCTGGGGAACATGGCATGTATGTGTTAGTTGCTCGTGCTAGTGCACGATGAGGGCTTATGGATGGGAAATAAGATCCCTATAGACCTAATGCTGAGGATTTCGCTGGAAACAGATTTCGCTGGAAACAGTTAGTCTATTACAGGCTCACAGGGATAAAAAGAAGCAATGGAATCACCTTCCATACTTAGCGATAGAAGATGATCTACTCGCACTAGAACAATAGTGGCTCATGGAATGGATGACAATGTCAGAGGCAGAAGAAGGAGACAATTTGATAGAGCAAGAGGAGGAGACTTCACATCATGAAAAAGGAAGTGGAAAAGATAATGAAAGAGACAAGGATGAACATGAATCAGAGGAAGAGGAGCAACGTGATGAGGATGACCAGGATCCTCCTAAAGGAGATAAGTAGACTAAGGAGCCTGAAAAGGTAGAAACATAACAAGTTTTCGTAGAGAAGAGAAACGCATAGAGAAAAGTTGCCACAAAGATCAAGAGAAAGTAGAAGGTAGATAAAATGAAGGATATCACACCACTGGTCCTTACTGATGGGGACCTGGAGCAGGTAGGATATAAGATTCAGGAGGTGACAATTGAATCCTGGAATAGAGTAGAATATATCTATGGTGCATTTCTAACTAGTGTCATAGAGTGGATCACATAATTGATTATACTGGTGTAAACAGTCAGATAAAAAATGCAGATAGATGAAATGGTTGGAGTAGAAAGGAATATAGAACCTACACTTGTAGCGAAGTTAGTACATATACCTTTAAGAGCCCTATAGTTTGACTCCATCGAACTACAATGATAGGATAAGCAATGGAAGCATATCAATATGAACATCGGAGCAGTCTCAATGTAGATATTACACAAGTTGCCCTTGGAAATTATAGAAGAGTTGAGGTTGCGCAAACAACACACCTCGCAACTAAATATTCAAGTAGAAAAAGAGTGTGTTGCGCTTTGGCAGAAGATCGAGTAGGTGATCCAAGAAAGGGATCAAGTATCACAGCAGCACTAGAATATCAAGGAGGGAGTGGAAGCAATGTGGAGAGAAATTATAAACCATGATATCCAAGAGGTAAAGCTAGTAGAAGACAACATCGTGAAGCTCGGCCTTGCAATGAAGTGGTGCAAGGAAAACATTATTGTAATGCAATTTAATTATGAAATGCAGATCAGTGAGATGCAAATGAAGTTGCAGCCAACTATGCAATAGAAAGTATGAGATTAGAGGAAGACCAGCCTAAAGACTATAATGGCCAGCATCTTCGTAGCATTGGCATATTGTGGAAAACACTTTGATGAAAGTCTACAAATTTGGACTTCATTGCAAGAAGATCCAAATGTACAGAAATTGTAGGAAAAAATTTAGTAGAAGAAGCAGTAGTTAGAAGAAATTTAGGCATTTGCGAATACCTTGCCAACCTTGCAGAAGCTCATGAAGATCAATAAGTCAAAGACCCTCTTGAAGAGAATTGAGGAGATGAAGAAGGAAGAACAGGTCTTAATAGAGAGGATTGAACCTTCATAAAATGAGGCCCTCCAATTATCATAAGCAATATATGAGAAGCTTCAACAACTTCGACAATGAGAGACAACATTGGTACATAAGGCTACAGAACATGTGATAGAGGCACAGCTAGAGGAAGTGTGCAGTGAGGAAAAACAAGTAAAAAAGACTCTACAACAGTTCAACAAGGGCTACAATAGCATCACAACAAAAATCAAAGGTAAAGAAGATGAGTGAGTTGAGATGAGTCACATGTGAGTGTTGGGGACATGTTGGTCACAACCCAACTTGGCTTAGATCTTGATGAAGATTCTGCATATTGTGGAGTGGAGTGCATAGTGAAGAGTGTAGTAGGGCATGAAGTGGACCGCATAGTGGAGTAGCAGAGTGCCAAAGTTGACCGGGCAATAAATATACCAGGTGATATATGGGCTTTTAGGCTGGTCAAAGCCCCTCATTGTTTGTAAAAACCAAGTAACATTGTAAAATATGAATAGTTTTTGGACCATAGTAGCTTGTATTAATGGAGTCCATGGTATATGGACCATGGTATTTCAATGATATATCCCTCAATGCAATAATATATATAGGGATCAATAATAAACAAGAGAATAAGTTGAGGATTACAGCATGAATTGAATGGTTGCATCTTTGTGATATGTGGTTCGTGTAGGAAGGAAAGGCTTTGTAGTTGAGTGAGCACAAGTCTGAGTTCGCAACTGAGTGCACGGAAAACCTATAGCGTGGTGTGTAGGTCAAGAACTATTTGTTTTACATGAACTATTATTATATTAAATAGTTCTTGTTGACATATTCCCACATTGGGATGAACCATGGTAAAATTGGTGTCTTCATGTGTAGTATTTCTTATTATCTATTGTAGAGTAGTAGTTTATTACAGTTGCATTTTACTACAATGCATTAATAATTATGGGTTTATATGATATCTTTATATGATTAAATGAAGGAGATGAAGTAATATATGTATCTTAAAGATAAAAGAACACAAAAATACCAAATATCATCATCCCTCAAGGTTGTAGAAACCTAGTTCTGCATCCTCCGATAGTCACTTTGAGTGAGACTGTAATATGCTTGCAGGTCATTTTGAAAGCACCGATGATTGAGGGTTTTTTTGGTGTAGAGTATAGATCGAACCTGTGTCAGCCAAATCATAACCAACACTACAAAGAATTCAAGTCTCCTCACAATACTCCCAGGCTCCTTTTAAGCCTAATACAGGCCAAAATCTTGGCTCCCAAAATCCCTTTACATGAGTTATGAAGTTCTATTTATAATAAGAGGGGATGACTCTTCAAATCCCCTTTGTGACCTTAAGACTACCATCATGACTCTTCAACTTCTTTACAAAATGACACATTAAATTACATGATGACTCTTCATATTCCAATATTGGCACTTGAAATTTCACATACAAAATAATTACAAATAATATTACATTCTACACTTGTACCCATATAAGACAAAATAGGGTAAAGACAAATTGACATCCTAAAAATATACAACACTATTGTTATAGGCCGTCACATTTGATTAGTAAGCCTCCTAATAGGATCAATCAACATCCTATTCCCCCCTTGTCACTATATTTCACAAATCCCTAAGAATGTTTTCTTCATCTCCCAGAGTTTCAACCCTAAACTGCATCATCTAGGCCATTTTTAGGACCAACGCTCCCTACATGCTTAATGAGGTGAAATGACCTACAATTTGCTCCACTCTTGCCTATGTTGGTCACCAGCAAGTTACTCACCTTTCACTTACAATGGTTCTAGAAATTCAAGAGAATGATTGGGATTCCATAAGCTTCCCCATCTAGGAGTTTCAAGAAGTTGTTTCAACTACTTATTTTGGATAAAATATTTGGATCATATCCTTCCCTACTTTGGAATTCTCACCACTTATCGTTTGATCCCATCACTCCATCAAAGGTGGATCTCAAATCCTAGGTTGGTAAATGGATAAGAATTCATGAAATACCTCTCCTTTTTATATATTTACCTCATTCGAAAAGCACCTAGCTAGTTTTGCGTTGTCTTTTGGAGAGTGATTCTACCCTTATGTTTTTGTGGTGAGTGCTCATCATCTCATGCATTTAGGATGAATAGAGGTACATATCGTTACAAGGAAAGGACAAGACAACAACTTAGAAGAGCTCTTCTAAAAGATCAACTACTACTTATGGTTGTAATCTCCTTCCATTTATATTAGTGCAAGGAATTCATTGTTTTCCTATATGTGATTTCATTGTTTCATACATTTCAATACCATTTTGATATATTGAATGAGATGATACTACATAAATCTCATAGTTTCTTGCCTTCTGTTATCTAACTATGTCAATTTTAATTTTGGCATTCAGAGCTAGAATTAGAGCTTCCAAGCTAAATGAGTGAAGTGTGTGAAGGATTATAAGAAGGCCTCACTCCATCATCTATTTAATTTAAGGAAAAGCATTGTGTTCCTTGTCTCTCTGTTGTTTTACGTTGCCCATCGACCTAAGGGAGATACGTTTATCCGCAATTTTAAATCTCATATAACAACTATAATTCTTGAGTTTGGGAGAAGTCTAGATCAACAACATCCACTTTCCTCTTCTTGGTCACATATTGGCGCCAACCTTGATATTGTGCGATGTTTTCCTCAAACTACGTGATGTTGTCTAGTTGGAAGCAGACTCTAGCCTCCATGGAATACATGTAGAATGTCTTGGAACCCATTTCAAGTTTGTTCTGAAGCATTAGCAACATTTTTCTTACTTGGATAGGAGGACCGATGTAATTCTCCATGTTCTCTTTGTCCAAATCCAAGTCTTCCCAGCTGGAATTTTGTCTCAGCTTCTCCAAGTATTGTTTAATCTCATGCGAGACTTGTTTCTTATTTTTAGCTTTTGTGAGTGAACCGACTGATGGGATCTAGTGTGTTCTCACTAAGACATCCAAACTATTGAAGAAGTGTACATATGAGGCTTGAATACTTCCAATAAATGATGCAAGTTCCATGTTGTTCTGAATAAACACTCGAACTTTCACTTTCTCCACTCTTCCCATCACTTCATTTTCTTTACTAATTCAAGTAGTTGTATAATATTGTCCACTCTTGCACACAGGCAATGGTATCTTGTATGTTCTTGGTAATTCTAACAACTCTTTGCTCTATTGTTGTAAGTTGTGTAAATGGAAAACTCTTTTATGTACAATGACAAACCCCTCATAGAGCTTCTACATGGTTTCTGCAAGTGTTGATACTTAAATAGGTATCATAACTCTCATCTCCTCGAAGTAAACATGTACAAAAACTACACTTAATGCTCATGTGCAAGGGTGTTTAGCCTCTTTCCTAGTAGCTTGCAAGTTCTATGCCAATTTCTCACTCTTGGTTGTCAAATACTAATTGTTTGATATGTTTTCTCTTGAATAGGTTAATTTGGCTTTGACAATGGCATTTGGATGTTTCTTGGTGTCTGACACTCTCATCCTTTCTCTAATGAGTGTAGGTGATGCGTGATCATCCTAAAAGTGCTTCCTCAAGGATTGTACAATCCTCTTTTGGAACTCCTCAAGTGACAGATTATATACATCCATTACCAGATCACAGTAAAGGGGAACAACACCCACTTTCTTGCTCGAGGCTGGCTCTATTGTTGAAAGTGTGAAGATTAAGGGATGACCTATGGTGCACTTGGCATCAGATGAACATCTTCATTATACGGGTCCTATTCCATCTCCATGGTTGTCACTTCAATCAATTTCTCAATATGTTGAGTAAGCTCCCGATCCTGCATTTGTTCACCTTCCTCCTCCATTTCCAGTTGGTATTGTTCCTACTCTTCAACCTACATCTACATTTTCTCCTCTATCATTGTGATTTTACTTTTTCCTTCCTCCTACTTCCACTTCTCTTCTTCTTCTCTCCTCCTCAGCTCTTATTCTTCCTTCATCTTTTGCTCTGTCTCCTGCATCTTTAGTTCTTCTTCCCATAACTTCGATTTTCTCTCTTCCACCAGTCTGCTCTATGTATCCTCTGCTTCTTACTTTCTTATACTAACAAAGTTTCTTTCATGATAATATGATCTTATTTCATCTTACAATTGTGTTCTCGATTCAGAGTATGAATAATCTTCCTCTTTCCCTTATCCTTCACAAGATTTCTGCCTTCTATTGCTATTGTTTCCGTAGTTATTGTCATCTGTGGAGCAACATGTGAAGTCCCTGCTAAACTAAATGACTCATGGAGTATGGAGGGTGTGTAGAAGTACCTCCATGAATCATTTTGTGGCTAGTGGAATGTCCCACAGATCCACAGAAAGTAAACTCTCGCACAATGGTATTTAGAAATACCACAAGAATCATATGGATTAATGTCCTCGGCGTCGAATTCAAACTTTAGTATCTACTTTCCCTCAGAATCCATGAATTTCAAGTTATTTTTCTCATATAATCCAATCTAAAACTGAAGAATGAGCCATGTTTCTTTCTTCTTCCTGTGTAGTGCTGCTAATAACAATGTGATCAGATGGTATGATACTTCTTGCACCATAAGATTTTCAGTGGCGTACCCTAGTAAAACATGTAGTTTCTTCTCTCCATCAAACACTTTAATGAAGGTACCACTTGGTGAGGCATACTAATCTATGATGTATTCTATTGCCTCCATTTCACCTCATGACATGCAAGGTGGATCTTCTTCAAATATGAGCTTCTATAGAAGGATGATTAGCTGGTCAGCTATTCATGCCATTATTCATTGATAACTGTAATCCAAAAGCAACAACAATAGATGTGTATGGAAGACTCTTGTGCTATCCATGTCCAATTCATGCCAGGGAACTGTTGTTGTGAGCATATTTCATCTAGTAAGTATGGAGACATATATAACTTTTCTGTCTCACCCTCGAGTGGATATTGAGACTGTACTACATGGGCCTTCATCTGTCGAGCAAACACATATGACCAGTTGGATGAATTCCATCATTCACCACCTGTTCTAATAAGACTTCCACCCTTCAGGAAAGGTTTTGATACTTTGTTGACGATGGATCGTGCAAGCGAAGATAACCAAGAACTGGTAGGCCTTCCTAAGGGACTTTGTTTTGTACACATGGGTAGGTGTCTGTCGAAATTTCCATGGCTCCTTCACCCAACCTTTAACAATGTCTCTTGTGTTCACATAGTTATGGATGGCATAGAAAAGTGAGTCTGTGTGCTCTATTGGCTTAAGAAAGTGATACATGTGTTGATAGTCTTCTTCCCAGAAGGTGGAAAGCTTCTGTCCGCTGGTACAATTTTCCTTTGGGAACCTGATTCATTGGAGAAGGCATTTAGGTTAGCAAGAAAATGAAAACACCTAATAAGAAAACTAAAATCTCATAAATCACCTTATCATCCTCAATCTTATGGGAAAAATGAGATAGTAAACAAATATTTGCAAGGATATCTTCATTTCCTTGTGTTTGATAAACAAATATAATGGGTCAAATGGTTTCCTCTAGCTACATGGTGGTATAACACTTCCTTCCATACTAGAGCAAATATGACACCATTTATGGCACTTTATGGATATCATCCACCATCCATCACATCATATTTAAGAGAAAATTATAAGGTTCAAGCAATGGGATCACATCGAGCATCAACAACAAGTTATCAAACTCTTAAAGGATAACCTTACTTTGGCACATAATAGAATGAAACAACATGTAGATCAACATCACATAGAAATAATTTTTGATGTATGTGACTAAGCATTCCTACGGCTACAACCATATAAACAAATGTCTATCAAGCAAGCTAAGAAGGATAATAAATTATGACCAAATTATTATGGTCCATACAAGGTGTTGCAAAATATTGGTACTATGGCATACAAATTGGAGCTTCCTGTAGCTTCACGATTGCACCCAATTTTCAATATTTCATTTTTAAAGAATGTTATACGTGAAAAGCGCCCAGTTCAAACAATATTGCCAGAACTTGACGAGGAAGGGAAAATCATATTGGAAGCTGAATTAGTCACACAAATAAGAAATTCACAGCTACAAAATCGATCAATTTTGGAGTATATCATCAAGTGGAAGAACTTACCCATTGAAGATTCCACATGGGAGGATGAGAATTTCATACAAAAGCATATAGAACTACTCAAGCGGTTAGGACAACACTTTTTTTAAGGAGAGGGGCATGTTAGGTCCCTATAATACTTGTGATTCTCCCATTACTATTGTCATTGTAGTCCTTATTGTTATTATTGTGTCCCTTATGTCCTCATATTTTTATTAGTGTGCCCCATAGAAGCCCACTATTGTTATTGTTGTTCCCTTATATTATTATTTTTATGTTGGCTTTGATTATATTGTAACCCCTTAGCATCATATATATAGAAAGGAGGTTTAGTTATTTGTATCATCCAAGAAATTTTCATTTGTGTAATGGAAAGGAGGTTTCCCCCTTGAAGAGGATGATTTTGAAGTTTTTGGTCTATCTTTTCTATCCTTTTGTGACCTAGTTTCATAACAATGGTCTTATCATCAATATGTGAGACAATAAAGCTGATAATATCTTCACATGGGATGTTTGGATACCTACATGCAACCTCATATAATATTGACTACCATATGTTGAGATACACATACCAGTCCTCTAACTTTCCCTCAAAGTCCTTTGAAAAATAATCTTTAGCCTGCTTCCATGTCAATGTTGATCATTTTTCTATAAAGAACTGAGTATCTACATACACTGGAAAATTTAATGACACTTTCTCAACTTATTCTCAAATAATTCTCCCAGTGGTTTCTTTTGAAACATCCCTCTTAGGTGTCATGGTAACAGTGAATACTGGAGATGTTCACAACAACTGTTGTACTTGTGGGACGAAAAATACACTCATGGAAAGCAAATATTAGCCTTAATCATTTCTACTTACAGGGAAAGTTCAGGAAACAAACCAAGCATCTAATGGGGAGGATTGCACAATTCTCATCGGCAAGAGGGACTACCTGCCTGTGGGAAATATACTCTGTGCATTCCCAATAGCCAAGGTAGAAGCTTGTCACTTGAAACTGCGAAATACGCAGTTCATCCTAGGGAAAGATGTGGGAGAGACTACGCATTGCGTAGTCTAAGTGGCCAAGATGAAAATTGGCTCCTGTAAAAAGTTGGTGCATAGTTGGAGACAACTTGGATTTTTCACTATGTAAATCGATAGGCCAAGATTCTGGCTTGATCCTTAGGATTTCGCAGTGTCTAGCTGGGCAAGGTGAAAACTAGCCATGGGAACTGCAGATCTCCTCAAGGGAAGCATGTAAAATGAGTAGATCTAAGAGATAGTGTGAAGATGAGTGCATATACAAATAATTAAGAGTAAAAAAGTGTGAAACAAGTGCAATAATTAACTAAATGGAAGGAAAATTAAGTATGTGAGGAGAGTCCCCGCAACAATGACCATTGGTGCAAAAACAAGAAAGCTAATGAGACACTTGGGAAAGGAAATCTAAAACTAAAAAAACACTTCTAAAAGTTAAAGAAACTTAAAACACAAGCAACCATGAATATAAATAAGTGAAACAATACTCACAGAATCTAAATGAAAAAAAGGGACAAAAAATGCGGAAAAAGAGGACAAAAGTGAAACTCACTTGGAAAAACAATGACAATCACATCAAAGGTTTCTTTATCTCCTCGACAATGCTAGAGCTCCAATGTTGAGTGTGGAAATGATCTCTATAAGTGTCTATTAAATAGATTTCAATGAATTAGATTTTATGATGTACATATCTAAAATCAAGGAAAAAGCGACACTTGATAGAAGTTTCTAAAAATATTGCAAGTGCCTCCTTCGGGATACTAAACATAGATCCCTATTTTTTAGGTATAATTTTTTTATTTTATTTTTTTCATTTCCTGGTGAAATTTTCCCTGCACAATGCCTCGAAAGACTTCACAGTTTTAGGGAACTCGAGAACTTTCTGGCTCAATGTACTATGCAATTTTTGAGCTTAGTGAGAGTTTCACAATTTATTGGCTTCGAGTTGGGATGCCTTCCATGAATTTGCAAATTTTGAGCTCAAGGATGACTACCATTTAATACTGCACAATTCTATCATCAACTTTTTTTTCGCTCAAGGATTATGTAATTTTTGGAGGCAAGCCCAGAACTGTTGTGAGACCAAGTTGGGAGATTCACTTATGGCTTGGAAATATAAGCTAAGTGTGAAAACAAGGAAGCACAATCAAAAATGAAAAGTATAAGTATCAGTGGAGGCAAGAATACCTAGATCAACGTAATATGAGCTCCTGTGGATAAGGGAGCCTCCCAAATTGAAGCACAGTAGACATTTTGGAGGGTGGTTGTAGCAACTACAACGGAAGGATAACCATCACGATGGTCCATTTCAACTTCTAAGTAAATTTTCAGACATTCTATCAATTTTTTCATAAGACAAATTTAACTCTTATATAAAGTTCACAAAGATATTTTTGTATGGATTTGATTTGAATTACACTTCTCCATTCGCAATATTTTATTCCCTAAGAGATTCAAATCCCTTCAATTTTATTCTTCCATTACTTCAATCATGCCCTTCCAAATATCCAAGAAAGAGTGCAATTTCCATTGTGAGAAAAAAAATACGAAGTTGAATAGGAACTACCTTTAACATAAACCTATTGTCCTTCTTGTTGTTAGAGATAAAATTCCCTATTTCATAGGTCATTGAAAAATCACCACTCCTTGGGCAACATGGGTTAACAACTTCTCTTTTCCCTCAACCTTGAATCTCAAAGATTTCTTCTTAGTTGTTTAGTTCTTAGGATGGAGCTGTACATGAAGATTTCAACATTTGGCCTCCCAATGTCTATTGAATCTATATTACTCAAAATAGATTCTATATGGGACACCTAACCATCCAGAGTGCCAACAATTATTATCCTGTTGTAGTGGCTACAACCACTCTCCAAAATGTTTGGCTTGCACCAATTACAGACCCTCCCTTGAAGAATTTCACTTGATGAGTACACACACTCGAGTGCACTCCGTGAGATTTTGTGAGTATTTACATCTGCCTTACTTGTTAATTCCATTCAAGTCTCTACATATTGATGTGTAAGTCATGCTTCCAACTATGTTCTGGTGATTCTCAAAGTATTTGCTTTGTATGTGCTTGTTGTGTTCGCTATGAAAGTATCTGTCACACTCACACACGAAGTCACATCCACTATCGTGCAAGTGTCATCTTGATTAATGAATGACCAATCATGAGTGTCACACTTGTCACTTACACCATTGATCAATATTTTTAAACATGTGTGTCTAGATTATTTTGTCTGTTCAAATATGGCAACAAGAATATTCCAATTTAATTTGTCCTTGAATTAAGTTGTGAATTAAAATCGAATTTATTCTTAATAGCTACTTAGGAATAATTAATTAATTCTTTCTAAATTAATTAGTTGGAGAAACTCAAGTTAGAATTCTTTATGAAGTCATGCAAGAGTTATCCCTTAAATTAAGGAGATAAAATTGAGTTATATTTGAGTTGTAATTAGTTAACTCAGTTTACTAAGTTAAGTCCAACTAAATTAGTTCCAAACTATTTGAGGAACTAATAGAGAGTTAATAGAGAGTTGATGCATGCATGGACTCAACTAATGTACTGCAGTTAACTGAAGACTCCCTCATCAGAAACTCATGCATGTCTATTCTGAGAAAGACTAGTTGAGATTAAAGTCAAGGACAGTGTACTATCAGTTGCATGTGTTTTCTTATAAAGAAATCATGCATGAAGTTAAGGCATCATCCTTGATGATTGCGCAGTTCTGACAATGTCTTAGAGAGTGTTACACTTGGTAATAGGAGAATCATCCCAGAGGAATAATGCAAGGAAATAGGAGCTTGGAGGGTAGAGAGGAAGGTTGGAGAGAAGCCAAGGATTCCTGTCGGCATCTGTGAGGATTATACTGAGAGCTGGCTAGCTGTGAGAGATAACTCTTTGTATAATTCTGTTGGAAATAATACTGAGAGGGTGGGGGTGAATCAGTATTATCAAATCAATACAACTTTTCAATTTCCATACTCAGATTCATATACGCTACTTGAGTTAAGGATATCTGCGTATATACGCGACTGCATTAAAAGCAACTAGCATGCATCCAGTAACCTTTATGATTTACTTAGTTCATCTTCAATGAATGCGTCAGAACATTATTAACCATATGAACATTAAACAGAACAGATCATCACATATAAAGAGCACACATGAACACCATGATATAAGGTGGAAACCCAATGTGGGTGAAAACAACCTGCTACAATTTGTTTTTATCTTCCTTTAATAAGAAACACATATTACAATGTACTGGTGCAGTCCTTTTCCAGTACGTAGGCTTCCATCTACAGAAGGCTACAACCTTCTTAGCTCTTGTACTAGCCGTCCATTTACTAGTACGTAGGTGCTGGCCTACTGAAGGCTCCAGCCTTCACTCATTTTCCAGCTGCTCCTGGAAGGGAGCTACAACCTCCTGGCTCTTATACTGGCCAATATGTTTACCAGTACCTAGGTGCTGGCCTACAATAATCTAGGGACCACGTTTCATACATTTTCATACTAGATCCATAAAACAATCACCATTGCAATACAACCTGCATCATCAATCTTTGAATCACCCAATATTGAAACCCTGTCAACAACACAGTCACCAAAACACAGAACAGACTACATAACTCTAAAACAACAACTAGATCCAATAGCAACTTCAAATATCATACTTCATACTCTATACGCTACTTAGACAAACCCAACCTCTGTGTATATTCTCTTTTACCAAAGACAACCCGCGTACAGATCTGCAAATTCTAACTCATAACTTTGCAGCTATTTCAGACGTCAGCACATACCCAGATCATAACATTCATACAATAATCATGCATCAATAGATCTAGTCTATCCATAATCAAAACATATAAAGATAATAATTCCAAGCCTTGAGATCCCGTTCCATCATTCATCATCCTCCACATGAGTGCAACCTTGGTTCAGATCAAGTAAGGCATCACCAACCCACAACTAACATCTGGATCTCACACTTCATCAGATATTCATCACTTGCACCTCTCACCTTTGGCCTAATGATCTTGTCTTTATATAGGTTTAGACTTCTCTCAATACCAAGGCCCAAAACCATGTTGAGCCAATACCTTGGACCCAATACCTGGGGTCAACATTTCGAACCAAATACCATGGACCAATACCAGAATAGCATGGACCAAATACCACATACCAAAACTTAGTTTTCCGACATATACGCGCCTTTCCTTCTGTGAAACTACGTATACGTGCCTTTTTCTCTGATTACCCACATGTATACGGGCTTTCATCAAGTCTAACCCGCGTATACCTTTCCTTTGACCTACTGCACTAGATCTGCCATATGATCGAGTTTCCATCACCTGTATCATACTTCTGAGTGAGTTTCCATCAAGGACAACGCCTGTATCATAACGCCAACAAATTCCTATGTATTTCCACCTTGTATGATAATACAGATAGTGGGGTTTTGGGTTGAGGCTTTCCCCAAAGTATTTTCATGTGTATTGTACGATTGATTCTTCTTCTTCTAGTTATATTGTTCAGCTCAATCTTTAAGCTTCCACAAATTGATAGTAGAATTAAGTTATAGTATTTTGATTTGATTTATATTGCATTATCAGGTTAACCTACCACCATATTTTCTACATGGTATCAGAGTGAGATTTGTAGAAATTTTCTACATGGTATCGAAGCTGTGAATAGTATACTAAGAAGATAATTTGATGTTTGAAATTCGGGGTTCCAGGTGCAAATCAAATTCATATCATACTTCAACGTTGGCCAATGGCATTATATGGCTTGAGACTCGAGTATGCCTCGGAAGGTAGCTTGAGTTACATAGCATGGAAAGATAGAATGGAGGTTGTATTAGAAGACAATGGCTTGAAGGAATTCATTAACCAGCTTCAACTAATGCACAAGAGTTGGCTGAGGGGAGGAAGTGTATGGCAAAGGCAAGATGGATCATCCTTAAGGGAGGTTGAGACCATATTGTCTCGAGTCTGCATGGGAAGGATACTCCATTTTCAATGTGGAAGAAATTGAAGGACCTCCACCAGAACTATATTGACTAAAGGACCACTCAAAACTCAAAACCAAAGTCAGGACATGGATGGATTCGCTCAAAATACTTGGAGAAATTTCCTTGTGAAATGATGAAATTGGTGAGGGTTTAATGACCAAGAAAATAAAATCCAAATTGGATGGGAAATTTTTTTTTATTAACTCAGATGTCTTAGGTCCCTATTCCAAGTGGAACCACTCAAAAAGACCTATGTTAACCCATGCAAAAAAAAAAAAAAAACATTACTAGTCGAAAATCTAGAAATTTGAGAACTAGTGAGCTAGTAAATCTAAGAAACGCCTAACCAAATCAAGTGAAAATGCAATGGGGTATTTTTTTTATCAATTAGATTTTTTTTTTGATCTAATTCAAGTGGAATAAATTCAATTGAAGCTCTTTAGCATGCTCTAAAAAATAGTATAAATTTATTGTTCTTTGCTAAAAAAAGGAGGTCCAACAATCTAGATTTGGGAATGAGAAGACTAATCCAATCAATTCAATGATTATTATGAACTTCCAAATATTTGAAAAGGGTGAAATAATTCTTTTGATCCTACAAAAGAACTTACATCAACCATTTAACTCAATCTTATAACAAGAAATTTTTAGTCCTAAATGAAGAAATAGAAATGAATAAAAACTAGAGATGCATGTGAATAAGCAAAGAAAAGAAGGAAAGAAAATCATACAAAAGGGCTCTGAGGTTCTTGGGATGGCCAAGCCCAAGGAAACTCAGAAACCTATGGAGAAGAAAAATATTTGGAAGTTGAACATGACACCAATCTTCATTATTTTCATCAATAGAAATACATCCCTGCAAGAAAATACAATGGAGCTACCAGAATACAAGCTCTGTCCACAATAACAATAATGAAAATCTCTCCCTAGAGAAAATTCGACTTGGTACTATTAGGAAACATTCCCCATGAATGCAGGAAGCTTTCCCCACAGCAATCCCTTGATTAGTGGATCTGCTCCCTTGATTGGTTGATCTGCTCCCTTAATTAGTGGAACACATTCCTAGATTTTCTCAGTCATTGGAGTCCCACAATTTGTGCCATAATTCCATAATATCTTGTTGACTTATTATTTATTATTGATCCTCTAGTAGTAGGAAGCAAGTACCTAGATTATCTCCTCCTCTAACTCTTCATAATCTGCCCAATACTCTCATAATATTCCACAAAAATAAATAATATTAGGCACAAATACTCAATTATTCATAAAACTTCCTAATGAATATATTAAAGTTAGAAATATATTATCTAATACAAAAATATAGGTTTAATGTGCTTAAATATGGTCGTAGGCCTTAATTTATATTTTAAATTAGAGGCATGGGCCTTAATTTATGTCTGATTTAGAAGCCCATCATACCCCCGTGTTGAAAGTGTTTCTCATCCTCTAAGAAACTTAGTGACCTAATTGTGCCTCATCCATGGCCTTAGTGCCCTCTCTCTTGTACATTAAGAATCTTGGTTGTAAGCTGTGCAAGGACAAGCCAAAAAACATATTTTTGCAAAGAAAAATCCTTGTTATTGAGACCATTAATTTTCCTTCTTCCCCTTATTCAAAATGGTTCTTGATTGTTTTTTCAATTTGGCAAGGTCTTCCAGACCCTTATCAACATTTTTCTACCTTGTTCCACCATTTATTTTCCTTAGGACCGCCTCCTATATGATTTATGGGTCACTATATTCCTACAGGATCATCCTGTAGAAAACATAGTCCCTTTGTAAACTTAAGTAAAGCAGTGGAAAAAATGACATAAATGGTGGAGGAATGAATGAAAATTAGTGTTAAAATAAAAATGTGAGTGGCAGGGGTCTCTTTGTGATCCTCCTTTGCTCTTTAACCATCGTCCTTGCTGACCTGCAAATGGAAATTTCATGAAAATGGAGATGATTCTGTCTTCGTTTTTTCTTCAAGAATGAAATGGGATGGACGAATGATGAATATATAGTGAATATGAAGTGGATGGAGGGCTTGGAGTGTTGTTGCAACCTTGGCCTTTGTAAAAAATTATTCTTTTAACTGTTTTCCTTATTCCTTGAGATGATCACCCTTCATAATTTGACTTTTCAACATTTCATTAGCAAAGGAGTGAGTTATAATTAACTAGTTGAAGGCGGTTGATACTCCTAACCAATCCTTAGTTTATAAAACCTCATCTCTCATGTATTGACAATAAATTTCTAACTATAGTATGCTGAAGAGAAGAGGTCAAGAATATTGCATACCTGTACCTACCTAATGGTTGTTGGAGAGACGTGCATGTTGCTGCTGAGTTGATGTTGATGTGCAGGTGTTGGATGGTGATGTTGATGATCCTAATGCTACTACTAAGCTTTAGAGGAGCTTATTTGAGCTCGATCTCCTTTAGAACTACTCACTGCCAATCCTGTAGGTGTTGTTCTATATCCTGTAGGTTTACAAGACAATGACTTGTTTTGTCCATATCTCCCAAAAGGTAGAGTGGATTGAGCTGAAACATTGTGAGCATGTTTCCATCATCATTATGCACCTCCCCATAGAAAAATTTTGGTTAATGGATGCATGGATCTCTATAAAAACTAAAAATGGGTAAAGGTAATCGAGGCCTATTTCTTGGAAACTATGCAGTGGATTTTGTTGGAATTGCTAGGGCATGTTACCATCATCCATGTTAATCTCCCCATCAAACAAATTTTTAAATAGATTGACGGATATTCAGAAAATACAAAAGTGGCTAAATGTGACGGAGGACAATTTCTTGGAAACTGTGCACTGGAATTTGTTAAAAATGATTGAGCATGTTACCATCATCCATATGCATCTCCCCCTGGAACGTCTTGGCAAATGGATGCATGGTTTTGCAAGTTATGGGAAAAACAAATTTCTGCTCTATGTATTCTTGTGTCCCATAATAAAACAGAGCATCCTGTAGTTTTTAAGGACAACAAGAAAACTGAAGGGTAGAAGCTTGATAATGATCGGCGGATGGTGAAAATAAATGAGGGTGATGGATTGGCATGGCCTTGGCCTTGTTGGATAATTTGATAAAGGGAGGAGAAAGTAAAAATTTGACTTATTTTCACTAGGCTTGACCAATTCTCCTTTTGGTACCAACTTGTTCTTGTTGCTTGCAGGTGTTGGAGAGTACATGCATTTATCAAAGAGATGCATGGAGAAGGGATTTCTTTTATTCTTTCTATTTTTTCTTCTAGACCTACTAGCCGCCTTAATGAGGTTTTCAACTAGTAGATCTACCTAGGCACCTCAAAGGAGGTTTTCACCTAGGATCTTTTCCCTTTTCTCTTTTTTCCTTTTTTCCCCACCCATTGACCGCCTCATGGAGGTTTTCAATCAATGAGCCAATCTGAGGTGCCCCAAAGGAAGTTTTCACTTAAGATTTTTTTTTTCTCTTATTTTTCATTTTTTTTCTACCCTACCCTATTTGAAAAACAAAATCACTTTCAAGTATAAGAATACTTCCAATGGAGCAATGTGCATATCAAGATGACAGAAAAACTAATGTGTAGGATTGAGATGTATACTTTGACATTTACCTGAACTTGAGAGATCAAATGATTTAACTTTGATGATATCAATCACAATTGAAGAAGAGGGTATTGCTGCAACTTAATAACTATGTAGAACCATATTTCAATATAGTTGTGATGTCCTTGGTTCTTTTGCTGATTTAGATCATTCTTCATGTCTTCTTCTACCATGACCTCCAAATGTTCCTCTTTTTGCTGATTATTATCTTGAATACATGGAGTATTTGATGGGTACCATGAGGGAGTTCTCTCAATCTCTAATTTTGATGTCTGCTCTTCAGCAATCGTAGCCCATGGTTCTGTGGTCTTCTTATTTAAATCTTCTTTTGGATGTTCTCCTTCAATGATATCAAGATTATATCTTTTTTGCAATACTCTTCCTAAGCTATGGTGAATACCATTGATCTCAAGAGGAGATGATTGGAAGTGTTGTACCTTAGTATTGTAAGTGGGTTGAGCTACTTCAATGTGTGGGTTTGGAAATGGTGGTATAGGTAGTTGAGTGGGAGTGGATATTTGAGATGGATGTGGATGGAGTTGTGGTTGTGGTGGAGGTGAATGGTGAGGATAACATGGAGTTTGGTATGGAGGATATTGAGGAAAATACTAATGATATTGTGGATGGCTCCCATAAGTTCCTTTCCAACCTTGTTACCAAGATTGGTTTTGGGGTTGAGATGGCCAATGTTGCCAAGGACAAGGTGTGTTCCAATTGCTTTGAGGTGGATATGCATAACCTTGAAATTATAAATTAGGCTCTTGCATCATATCAGGTTGAATATGCCGCCATGGTCCTCTTGGAGCTACATAACATTGTTGCATTGGCAATTGAATTGCTCCATTGTCCTCTTGGTGAACTTCCTTCAACGTTGGTAATGAGGAGAAACATTTAACATCATGTGATTCTGCATCGACAACGGAAACATCTTCCTTTTTCTCATTTTGTATTATTAACATTTCTACTTGTTTGGTTAGATTGATAAGAATTTTTGTTTTAAAGTCATCAAACAAATTTCCAGGTTTAGCTTGACTTACTGATCTTGATGTTGATTTACCTACTCTTGCTTTTCCTCTTGATATGTGTTTTCATGTTTCACAAATTTCCTGAAATGAGAAATGATATACATCACCTCTACTCATGAGATTAAGGAGATCAATTCATTCATCCCCAATTGTTCTAAGTAAGAATGCTTTTAGTGTGTCGGATCCTAAATGATGTAGTTTTCCCCTCTTGACCTTATACATGAAACTCTCTATTAGATGCTATAGACTCTCATCTTCTCCTTGATTCATTCCAAATATTTCTCCTTTAAGATCACGATCTTTATATTCTTATAGAAATACCTTTTGCATAGCATTCCATGATCTTATTGAATTAGTCCCTAAACTCATGAACCATTTAAGAGATCTATCCTTCAATGTTTCCAGAAACAATCTCAATTTCTGAGTTTTCAATAAGTAACCATAAGATCTACAAACAATTTCAAATTCAAATAGAAAGGTTTCTGGATCCTCTGACCTTATACCATGAAATTTTTGAAGAAAAGATGGAGGGATGTTCTTCATGTGCACATTGATATCTGTATCTTGAATGAGAAAGCTGAGAAGATCTTCCTCATTCTCATCTTCTCCATCCATTTCCTCTACATTCTCTGCCATCTCTTCTTCTTCCTCTACATGCAAAAGTGGATGGTGACATGGCTCTCACTACACCATTTGATCAAATGGGGGTGGTTGGTGTTGGAGATTTTTTTTTTTTTTTTTATGATTGAATGAAACCTATAATGCAATGCAATTTTCTACTTTTGAAATTAAAAATGCTAAATGCAATTATTTTTTTATTTTTGCAAAAAGTAAAAAGAAATGAATCAATTAGTGAAAAAAAGAATGCATACTTTGAAACCTCCCTGGCAACGACACCAAAAAGTGATGAGCCTCGGGATTTCAAGAAGAATCTTGCAACCCCTAAGACTACCGACTTTAATTATCAACCTGGGGTTTGTACAAACTTAAGAGGTGTCGACACTATATGTGTGGCATATAATCTGTCCCTCCTTTGTTGTCATGATGTAATGGAGTGCATATATTGAAGTCAAATCCTAAACTACTTACAGAGAATGGAGTGTTCAAAATTGAACCTTAACCTATTGCAAGAAAGAAAGTACGAGGAAAGAGAATGAAATAAAATGTTAAAACACATCATTTCCTAATTAATTTCCAAGAATAAATTATTTGAAATAATGCTAAATTATCATGAACTGAATGCTACTATCTAAGCATGGAAGTAAAAAGCATCAAACATCACTAATGTCCAAGTAAAGAGAATAAACTAAATATGTTTTTGTTTTCTTTGTCTTTTTATGCAAAAGCAACTATGCAAACTAATTCCTGTTGTTGATGTGGTAGGTGAATTAAGGATGTTTGAGGATGTTTGGAATTGTTATGATATGGTTGGGTGGTACGGAGGACCCCTAGGAGGATTTTGATTACTTCCTAGAGGTTTTCCATCATTTCAGCCTCAAAACAGGTTGTTTCAGGAAAATCTATAGGATGATCCTATAGGAATTATAGGAAACCTACAGGATACAACTGAAAGAAAAATGTGAGGTGTTGGAGGTGATGGTAGGCTTAGGGAAGGTGTGTGATGTGTGGAATGGAGTGGGAAAATTCCTAGGATCACTCAGAACTCAAGACCAAAGTCGAGAGATGGATGGATTCAATCAAAAAGCTTGGAGAAATTTCCTTGTGAACTGATGAAATTCAAGAGGGTTTAATGACCAAGAAAATAAAATCCAAATTGGATGCGAATTTTTTTTTTATTAACTAGGATGTCTTCTATCCCTATTCCAAGTGGAATCACTCAAAAATACCCATGTTAACCCATGCAAAAAAAATAAAAACATTACTAGTCAAAAATCTAGAAATTTGAGAAGTAATGAGATAGAAAATCTAAGAAATGCTCAACCAAATCAAGTGCAAATGCAATGGGGTGATTTTTTTTTGAACTAGAATGTTTTTTTGATATAATGAAAGTGTAATCAATTCAATTGAAGCTCATTAGCGTGCTCTAAAAAATAGCATAAAGTCATTGTTTTTTGCTAAAAAGGTGGTCCAACAATCTAGATTTGGGAATGATAAGACTAATCCAAGAAATTCAATGATTATTATGAAGTTACAAATATTTTCCAAGGATTAAATAATGCTTGTGATCCTACAAAATAATTTACATCAACCATTTAACTCAATGGTACAACAATAAATTATTAATCCTAAATGCATAAATAGAAAGGAATAAAAACTAGAGATACATGTGAATAAGCAATGAAAAGAAGGAAAGAAAAGGATACAAAAGGGCTCTGAGGATCCTCAAATGGCCAAGCCCAAGGAAACTTAGAGACCTATGGAGTAGAACAAGATTTACAAGCTGAACATGACACCAATCTTCATTATTTTCATCAATAGAATTACATACCTGCAAGAAAATACAATGGAGCTGCAAGAATACAAGCTCTCTCCAGAATAACACTAATGAAAATATCTCCCTAGAGGAGAATTCGACTTAGTACATATACAAAATTATTAGGAATCATTCCCCATTAATGGAGGAAGCTTTCCCCACCAAAATCCCTTCATTAGTGGATCTACTCCCTTGATTGGTGGATTTGCTCCCTTGATTAGTGGAACACATTCCTAGATTTTCTCAAACATTGGAGTTCCACAATTTGTACCATAATTCCATAATATCTTGTTGACTTGTTATTTATTATTGATCCTCCAGTAGTAGGGAACAAGTCCCTGAATTATCTCCTCCTCTAACTCTTCATAATCTGCCGAATATTCTCATAATATTCCACAATAATAAATAATAATAGGCACAAATGTTCAATTATTCATAAACCTTCCTAATGAATATATTAAAGTTAAAAATAAATTATCTAATGCAAAAAGAGAGGTTTAATGTGTTGAAGGATGGTCATAGGCCTTAGTTTATATTTTAAATTAGAGGCATGGGCCTTAATTTATGTCTAACTTAGAGGCCCATCATCAAGACAGTTGAAAATATAAATGAAGATGATTTTCCCATTAGTGTGACTACTAGAGATGATAGGATGAAAAACATAAGCCCCTCTACCCTTCCATGGCTTAACCTCGAAGGACCCAAATACCATCTTGTTTGAGTTTGTTGTCATATGCAGAACTGATGATTATACCTCTAATGACAAGAATTTGAAATTGTTCCCATCCACCCTTAAGGATGTAACCTTGTGCTGGTTCATGGGTTTGCATGGGGACAACATCACTACCTAGGCTAAGATGCAACAATCCTTCAATGACAAGAATAGGGACTACTGTAGGTCGAAGGACAACAAAGTATAAATCTTTAGAATGACCTTAGGACATGATGAATCCTTGGAAGATTATGAGGATAGGTTCCAACTCAGCTACGAAAGGACTCGATGCACCCTAGATCCTAAATCACTCAAGTTAGTCCTTATTAGAGGGATTAGGGAAGATATCCTAGAAACCCTAAATGTGTTGTCTTGAGGGGACATCTACCAGTTATCCTATGATTATATCATGACAGTTTTCAAAAATCATTCTAGAGAATACATAAATAATGGTAGCGCAAGTCAAGCTTTGGCCATCTCATCCTCCTCCAACAGATCCATCAAAAGTGAAATTGGAAACATATTGAAGGAATTTAAGAGTGAAATTCTTCATACCCTTTCTCTACAAATGGATACCATGCAGATCAGGATGAAGCAAGAGGAAGCAGAAAGAGCCTTAATTGTCTTTTTCCCTAGATGCACTAGGAGGCACCCTAGAAATGAATTTCCATTGAATATTATAGAGGTCTACTCAGTCTGTGAGGAAAACCACTCAACAGAAAAGTGCCTTTCTCTAGTTGGATTGAAATTTGTGTATCACGGAACTGAAGGGGTGACTGAACAAATCTGTTATATCAAGCAAAGGAGGCCTCAAGGAACTTCACCATACCATCAAGCCATGCAAGGGACATCTTATTCATATTAGAACCCCAATCAAAATGCAACCATTCACCCTTGGTGTCCTCCTTCTCATCCTTCATTGTCCACACCTTCTCTCTAATCATATGCACCTCAATACCATTCCCAACTTGCCAATCAATCATTTCAGCCACATGCTCCCCCACAACCTCAGTGGAATGCCCCATCAAAGTGGTGGAGGTCCTCGTAAAACAAATTTCTAGCCTTACTACCTCCACCTCCATCTCAAACACACCTCCTTCACCCTACTCCACCTAACCAACCTTAGGTGTCTGCTCAGCCAAATCTAAGCCTGAAGAACAAGCAGGCAAAATAGGTCTATAGTGGAGAGACATCTTACCATGCCTCTGCTGTGGAAAATCAAGAAATCAACTTCAAGTCCAAAATATTGCGTCTAGATAACCAACTTCCATCTCCAACTGAGCAGCTTGAAGAGGAATAGGAAAAGAGTGTTCCTCAAGGAAATCCACCTCCTTTTCCTTAGAGACTAATCCATCCTAGTCAGCACACTAGAAATTCTTCAAACATCATAGGAGCAGAAACAAAGACACCCCTAACATTAATTTCATTGGCTAACTATCTGACTTAATGTTGGGGAGAGTGATTTTCCTAAAGTATCTAGACCCTGAAAGTCTTATGGTAGATGTGGACATTGATGCCATCATTTTCCCCCATAGTTTGATTAATATTGGGGCTACCATCAATGTGATTAGTAAGGAGATTATGCTTCAACTAAATCTCCAAGGATCATTAAAGAAGAGAAAAATAGTCTCTCAATTTGCAGGTAGATCCACAATAGCTCCTGACAGAGTTGTTGAGGATGTGATGGTCTCCATTGGTTCCTGGGAATACACTGTTGACTTCTTAGTTCTCCAAACTAAAACAAAATTGAATCGCTATCCTCTCATCCTTTGAAGGAAATTGCTATCCAATATTCATTGTTACCATAAGTTTCAGGGTTGGGAATATGACCATTAAAAATGGGCATTTCTCCAAACAATTGGCCTTGTACCCTCCTGCTCAACCATCTATAGAGCATGACTTGCCCTTATGTTTGGAAGAGGAGGAATATGAAGTATGCCATGTGAGATCTTACCCAATTTGTTCCCTAGATGCTATTATAGGTGGGGGGCAACCTGATGAAGATGACCTCATTGAAGAAATATGAATATAAAACTTGGACTGATTTGTACATAGCTAACTCAAGTCCTAGTCATGTGAAGATGTTAGAATTTGGTCCAGCTAAAACATTGAAAATTAATCCCTATCTCTTTTCACATCAGGAAAAGAAGTTGTGTCACATGATAAGAGAGCATCTGAATGACTTTGCCTAAAGTTATAAGGAAATGAAGGGATTGCACCCTTCGCTATGTACTCACAACATTTACATCAAGGAAGGTTGCAAGCCAGTGTGCCAACCTCAGAGGAGAATGCACACAACCCTCCATGACATAGTTAAAGAAGAAATTAACAAGTTGTTCAATGCATGGTTCATTCACACCATCTAAGATAGTGAGTGTGTGTCTCCTCTAGTTCTAGTCCCAAAGAAGAATGGAAAATAGAGGATCTGTGTGGAGTACAAAGAGTTAAAAAAACCACTAAAAATGACATTTCCCTCTACATTTCTAATCTAGGTGTATGTTGGTGGCCACCCATCTATCCCACTTGGACCCCTACAATTGTGTCTTTTAGTTTTTCAGTTTACTTAATTGTAGCACTGTTGAGCCTCAAACCTGCACTTCTTTACACATCCTCTCAGCCTCATTTTCCTATTCATTTCCTTCTTTTTCCACTCATTCCTTCCATCAAATTGCTCAAGTCATTATATTTTAGGACTTTTTACATGGTTTGCTAATTATGCTAATGATTGTGTTGTTGGTTTAGAATTTTGGTTCAAAGTGCTCCATTTCCGCAGCTCACACAGGGTTTCCGCAGCTGATCCCGGTTTCCGCAGCCAACCCCGGATTCCGCAGCTGTTTTATTAAACGATATGTTCTAGGTGTCCTCCGGGAAGAAGAGCCACATGGGCAAGTTCGTGGAACCAAGGACATGGTGTGTGTCCTTCCAGCTCACCCAAACCGGTCATAAAAACCCGTGGTCAATGAGGAGGAAACTACGGTCAACAGAAGTCATTGGTGGTGGCACGGCTCTGCGTGTTCTGTTTTAGAGCACATGAATAACATGCGGCATCTTCGTCAGCCACGAAGACAATGGGAAACATGAATCCAATATAATATTGAATGCCCACAACAACCGTTGCCTAAATCTGAGGACGCAGCAAGATTACGTGTTTTTACACAGCTGCTTGAATAGCTTAGTTTTCGTTAAGTTAGTTTGCTTTCCTCTGTTATAAATAAAGCGTCTTTGAACGCTAGATAGTTAGCCACTGATTTGTAATTTTTAACTCCCCACTGTACTTTCTATTTTGATACATAATATATGAGAAGACTGTTTTCCATTTGAGTGTGTAACTGATCATTGAGCCGGCTGGAGGAGGCAGAGGGCCCCTGTTTACTGAAGGCCTGTATAGTACTCTTTAATTTCTTGCATTTCTTTTTCTCATTTTATGTATAATAGTTGTACAGAATGCATTTGATCGCTGTGTTTTGATCATGTACAGTAGCTGTATATAAATTTTGAATTCTGCTTATTTATATTTCTGCACTTTTCCATGACTGATTAGTGTGTTATGCAGGTTTCTTAGGCGTGCCCGGGACAGTTTCTTTCTTTTCTTTTTCACAACTAGTGACACTTGTGATCATCTTGTCTATGTTACTGACCTTCCTTGTTTTGCAGCCTTTATTTCCTTACTATCATTTCTTTAATTTGCATAGTTGCTTTCTGCTTTTAGAAATCAAGTTGTTTACCTATTGATGGTTTCTTCTCCATAATTTAATATCCTCATTGAGGACCAAAATATCACTTAGCACAGCTTGGTTTAGTTGCTCAAGAACTCACAATTACTTGGCTTATTTTTAATTGTTTCTCACATGATATATTCAGTTAAAAGACAAGAGGTTAAGAAGAAGTTAAAGTATTTGTGACTAGTCTTTCTTTTATGTAGATTTACTTCAGTTTCACATTGCTTAGTTTTTATTTTTTAGCTAGATTTGACATAGATTTCATCTTCATTTTCTTGCAGCAGCAGAGATACTGGGCCAATGTCATTAGTCTTTTATTTGATGCCTTTATTTTCCTTTAAGAGTTGATTTCATTTCAGTTGTTGTTCAACCTTTCTTGTAGAATACTTTTAAGTTATAAGAAATCATTTAAAGCTCATCACAATCTCACACACTTCACTTGCTTTATTTCATTTCCATCACATCACAGTAGGAAAGATATACTTGAAAACAAACTTAAAAAGTTAAAAACGACAAAAGCTTAAGAAACAGTTGCCTAAGTACATACAGTACACCTCACTTCATCAGCTTACGAGCCCCGAGTTGACATTTAAAAGTTGCAATTTAGACATCACTAAATTGACCAAACACCTACTGCGAGTAGAAGGATGAAAGTACGACCTCACTGTTTTCAGCTGCACCCACTTGGAATTCATTCTGAGATGCCATTAAGGAGCAGTACTACCCTGTCAGAAGCTATGAGGATAAATACATAAAGTGGACCACATTGTGACAGGGAAGGGACCAAGACATGTCCGAGTTTACCAATATTTTCGATACCCTTCACACAAAGTTGGGTATAAAGGATTTTTAGCGGCATTTGGTACTCAATTACGGCGACTGCCTACATAGGTACATCCAAGACGAGATGGATTTCTTGGACACCACCTCACTTTGCATGACATACCAATACGTCGTCAAGATCGAGTAGAAGTTTAAACAAAAGAAGAGAGACTTTGGATTTGTGAATCCGAAGAACAAAGAACAAAGACAAGGTGGGGTGACCCAAGACAACCTATTGAAGCTGCAAGAAAAGAACACCACCATGAATTTAAAGAAGGACATAGGAAAGTGGTGTGAGATCCATAAGATCCCCACTCACAACGCTAGTGATTGTCGATCCAAGTAATCATTGGTGGGTGAGTTGAAGGCTTCAAAATTAGATGCATGTTCCCACCCTGAGTTATAACCTGACAAGAAGAATGACAAAGGGAAGCAAATTATTGAGGAGGAGCCCAATGCCACTATTGCCACTACCAAGATATAGAAGAATGAGGCCAAAGATCCAGAGGAGGGTGAGCATCTTTTCCACTCACAAATGTGGGTGAAGGGTTTGCCGCTGCAATTCATTGTCGACAGTGGCAACCAAAAGAACCTCATTTCAGCAGAGGTCGTGAAGCAACTGGGCCTACTGACCATACCACACCTGCATCCGTACAACATTGGGTGGCTTCACCATGGAAGAGATATCTGAGTTAGCCAACAATGTCACCTTCCCTACAACATCAAGCCCTTCACAAATGAGGTATTATTTGATGTTGCTCCTCTTGACGTTTGTTATGTATTATTCGGAAAACCATACTTGTGTAAGTGACATGCTGTATATGAGTCTAGACCTTGCTTTGTGATTATTTCTTTGGGTAATACGTTATATAGGATACGGAGGTAGCCCCACCTATTTCCACCTCTTTGATCTCTGCCAAGAAATGCAGTAAGATCATCTCCCAGACTAGGAAATTTATTTTCTCTCTAGTTCGCTCTCAAAGTAAGGGGAAGATCATAGTCACATCCATGGCCCCTGGGAAGGGTTCCTCCACACAACAGAAGCAGAAGCAGGTGGATACAGTCATGAAAGAATAAAGGGACATCTTCTCCTCACCCACAGGGGTACCGTTTCACTATCAGGTCAAGAATTCGTTTGATATGAATCCCGGAGCACCTCTACCCAACAGGCTGATATATCGCTGCTCCATTGTGGAAAATGCCAAGTACAAGCAGTGACATGATGAACATCAGGTGCACACAAGTTTTAGGTCGGCGAAAAACTATGGTTGCATTTATAGAAAGAACGCCTTGCAAGGGCCCATCGGAAGCTCAAACCACTGTGATATGGTCATTACACCATTGCCAAGGCTATGGGAAATAATGCTTTGGAGCACATCATTCCCCCATTCCTTGGTTTTCATCCAGTGTTCAATGTGGACTGCCTTCAACCATGCTTCCCACCATTATTGGACACATCAAATATTGTAGAACAACTCACCAAGGACCAAGTTCAACAAAAGTTTCCTTATCTCATGGAGGAACTCAAAGCAATGGGGACCATTGCTTCCTTAGGGGGGGGAATGATCCAGGTGGATGTTGTTGTCCAACTTTCTATTCCACTTGGACCCCCACCATTGCCTCTTTCCGTTTTTCAGTTTCCTTAATTGTAGCACAATTTACCATTTTTATTAGTTTTTCAGGTCTTGAACTTCTAGAGCCGTTTTGAGGCCCTAAACAACATTTTTTTGGCAAAAAATAAATTCAAAAGTTTTTGAGGAAATTGTGTCAATAGCTGTATTCCTCAAGTATAGCTTTCCAATGAGGTATCATACACGTCAAACAGAGATAATATGACCAAGTTACGACCCCGGGAAGTTGGCTACGCAACTAACCCCAACGGGGCCCATAAATTCTTGGTGTTACATCTCCTCAAGGTAGGGTTTTGGTTGTTTAGGGTTTTCTCTTATTGTTCGATAATAAAAAGGCCCTTGAGCCTCATTGTAACTTAGTTTAGAGCATGTAGCTACCACATCTCTTCTCAGAGATAAGCTACCATCGCTTGAGCTAGCCTTATTTCCATTCTGTTTGGAAACATATTTAAGTATTTGATATTAATGAAATGAGGTGTTATTTCTGCTACATCTCTGTATTTATGGTTATATCTTTTATTTGTTGCGTTCCTGTCTAAATCTGGATCGATGGTATCAGAGCAGTGTTCTCTCTCTGTTTTTCTTTGCATGTCCCCAATGAGGTCGGAATATAAGGAGTTAGGGCTTGAATTGGTCGAACCTTTGCAAGACCAACCTCACAAATCCTGACTGCCTCCCATGGTGGATGAAAATAAAGACGATGGGCCAGGAGATCCTTTCAAAATATTTCTCGAAGAAGCCCTCGAGTGACAAAGGAACGCAATGATGGACAACTTTGCCCAAATTCTTCAGCGACTACCCAGGGGTGACACATCTACTTCCAACAGTTACTCTGGAAGCTCCACACCCTTTAAGGTACAAGTTAACTTTGACATTCCCATATTTGAGGGTCAGATAGATGTGGATGCCGTAGATAAATGGTTAAATATGTTAGAAGAGAATTTTTTCTGTTCATGATTTTTCTAGTTGGGAAAAGATCATTTTTGCACTTCTCAAAGACACCCCCCACGTCAAGGATTGGTGGGAAACCTACTGCAAGCGGAAAGATGAAAGTACTGCCTAACTTTTTTCAGCCGCACCCACTTGGAATTTATTCCAGGATGCCATAAAGGAGCAGTACTACCCTATCGGAAGCCATGAGGATAAATACATAAAGTGGACCACACTGCCGCAGGGAAGGGACTAAGACGTGTCAGAGTTTACAAATATTTTTCACACCCTTCGTACAAAGTTGGGTATCAAGGATTTTGAGTGGCATTTGGTACTCAAATACTGCAACTACCTACACAAGTACATCTAGTATGAGATGAAGTTCCTGGACATGTCCTCGCTTGGTAAAACGTACCAATAAGTTGTCAAGATCGAGCAGAGGTTTAAACAAAAGAAGTGAGACTTTGGATCTACGAATCCTAAGAACAAAGGACAAAGCCAAGGTGGGGTGACCCAAGACAACCAGTCAAAGCTCCAATAAAAGAACACCACCACGAACTCAAAGAAGGACACATGAAAGTGGTGTGAGATCCATAAGAGCCCCAATCACAACACAAGTGAGTGTTGGGCAGGGAAAATCCTCGTGGTTGAGTTGAAGACTTTAGAATCAGATGCATGTTTCGACCCTGAGTGAGAACGCAACAAGAGGAATGACAAAGGGAAGAAGATTATTGATGCATAGCCTAGCACCAATGTTGCCACTGCCAAGATCCAGAAGAATGAGCCCGAAGATCTAGAGGAGGGGGAGCATCTTTTCCACTCACAAATGTGGGTGAAGGGTTCGCAATTGTAATTCATTTTTGACAATGGTAGTTAAAATAACCTCATTTCAGTAGAGGTCGTGAATTGGCTGGGCCTACCAACCATACAACACCCACAACCGTACAAGATAGGGTGGCTTCACCAAGGACGATATCTCTGAGTCAGCCAACAGTGCCACCTTCCTTACAACATTAAGCCCTTCACATATGAGGTATTGTGTGATGTTTCTCCTCTCGACATTTGTGATGTATTATTAGGACAACCATACTTGTGGAAGTGACATGCTGTGTATGAGTCTAGACCTCGATATGTGATTATTTCTTTGGGTAATACGTTATATAGGATAATGGAAGTAGCCCACCTACCGCCACCTCTTTGATCTCTGCCAAGAAATGCAGTAAGATCATCTCCCACACTAGGAAATTTATTTTCTTTCTGGTTTGCTTTCAAAGTAAAGGGAAGATCGTAGCCACATCCATGGCCCTCGGGAAGGGTTCCTTCATGCAACAAAAGTAGGTGGATACAGTCATGAAATAATACAGGGAAAACTTCTCCTCACCCATAGGGTATCGTTGCACTGTTAGGTCAAGCATTCGTTTGATCTGACTTCTGGAGCACCTCTACCCAACGGGCCGATATATCACTGCTCCATTGTGGAAAATGCCAAGTACAAGTAGCGACATGATGAACATTGAGTGCCTCACAAGTTTAAGGTGGATGACAAAGTATGGTTGCATTTATAGAAAGAATACCTTACAATAGCCCATCGGAAGCTCCGACCACTCCGATATGGTCCTTACACCATTACCAAGGCTGTGGGAAACAATGATTTGGAGAACAACATTCCCCCATTCCTTGGCTTGCACCTAGTGTTCAATGTGGACCGTCTTCGACCATTCTTCCCACCATTACTGGACACATCAGAGATTGCATAATAGCTCATCGGGGACCAAGTTTAGTAGAATTTTCCCCATCTCATGGAGGAACTCAATGCAATGGGAACCATTTTTTCCTAAGGGGGGAGGAATGATCCAGGTGGATGTTGGTGGCCAACAACTTATTCCACTTGGACCCCCACCACTGCCTCTTCCAGTTTTTCAGTTTCCTTAATTATAGTACAATTTACTATTTTTAGCGGTTCTTCGGGTCGTGAAATTTCGAAGCCATTTTGAGGCCCTAAACGGTGTTTTTTTGGTAAAAAGAAATCCAATGATTTCAAAAAAATCCACGTGGATAACTATAGTCCTCGGAGAGATCTTTCCAACGATGTATCATACGTGTCAAAGTTACAACCTTGAGAAGTTGGCTGCCCAACTAACCCCAATGGGGCCCATAAACTCTTGGTGTTTGTTAGGTCCCTATACTACTAGTGTAACCCCTTATTTTTATTAGTACAACCCCCTTATTATATTGTTGTGCCCATGTAGTCCCCATATTCTTATTATTACACCCCATAGAAGACCACTATTGTTATTATTGTGCCCTTACATTATTATTGTTATGTTGGCTCTGATTATATTATGACCCCTTAGAGTCCTATATATAGAAAGGAGGTCTTGTAATTTGTATCATCAAATAATTATTCATTTGTGTAATGTGAAGGAGCTTGCACCCTAGAAGAGGCTAAATTCTAAGGCATTTATCTTTCTTTTCTATCTTTTTGTGAGTTGGTTTCATAACATTTGGTATCAGAGCTTTGGATTCTAGGGTTTCGTGTTGGCATTATGATACATATGTTGTACTTGATGGCAACCCACTCATCTCAGATGATAAATTATAGTGCAGCAAAGTTCACGCACTTTCATGAAGATAAAAGTTTATTTCATGTAGAGAAAATTTCACGCACTTTTATGCGGAGAAAAGTTTATTTCATGTAAAAAGTTCATGCACGTTTATGTGGAGAAAAGTTTATTTCATGTGGAGAAAAGTTCACGCACTTTTATGCGAGGAAAAGTTTATTTCATGTGGAGAAAAAGTTCACGCACTTTTATGCAGAGAAAAGTTTATTTCATGTAAAAAAAAAAATCACACACTTTTATGTGGAGAAAAAGTTTATTTCATGTGGAGAAAATTTCACGCACTTTTATGTGGAGAAAAAGTTTATTTTATGTGGAGAAAAAAATTATTTCATGTGGAGAAAATATCACGCACTTTTATGTGGAGAAAAAGTTTATTTCATGTGGAGAAAAGTTCACGCACCTTCATGGTTGGTTCATGGTATTGGTCCGACAGTTTTTTGATCCTATGGTTTTGGTCCGTGGTATTGCATCCAAAAGTGTTGATCCCAAGTATTGGGTTCATGGTATTGTGTTATTATGGTTTTGGACCGTGGTATCGTGAAAGGCCTAAGACTATAAAAGGGGAAGGAGATCATTTGGAAAAGTATCATCTGAATTGTTATTGAATATCTGATACAATGCTAGATCTGGAATACTGTGATTGGGTTATGGTGCAGATCTGAATCTGAATAAAGAAGGAACCTGAGTGAAAGGAGAAGGATAAGTTCTATTGATGGGTCTTAATCTTTAAGCTTGAATGATAGTATTTTTTGTTCTGGGTTTAGATTTGGTGTGTGGTTACAGTTACTGTGATTTGGATACAACTGTCAGAGAAGTGTCTACTTGATTCAGTGCTAATTGGTGAAAAGGAGATTGTTTGATATAGAAATTCTTGATGATTGATTGATGTTCATGGATCCAGTCTGAAAATGTATGAAACGTGGTCGCTGGAAGAAAGAGAAGGTTGTAGCCTTCTGTAGGCCAGCACCTACGTACTAGTATATTGGCTAGTGCAAGAGCTAAGGGGGTTGTAGCTCCTTTCCAGGAGAGTCTGGAAAACGAGAGAGGGTTTTAGCTCTCTGCAGGTTGCAGCCTGCGTACTGGTAAAGGACTGCACCAGTAAAATTGTAAAAAGAAGTTTCTAATTGAAAGAAGATAGAGGCATATTGCAGCAGGTGGTTTTCACCCACATTGGGTTTCCACCTTATATCATGGTGTTCATGTGTGTGGCTTATGTGTGAAGATCTGTTCTATTTTACTGCACATGTTTATTGTTAATATGGTTGATAATGTTATAAGGGACTCATTAAGGATCAACTAATTGAATCATAAGAAGTTGTGGAAGTAGCATATATGAATCTGAATATGGAAATGAAAAAGTTTTATTGATGTGATAATACTGATTCACCCCCCCTCTCAGTATTATTTCCAACAATTGGTATCGGAGCAGGTCCTTCAGAAGAAGCTTGATCGCTTGAAGGAAGATCTTTCATCATGAGCAACTACGAGAGGGAAGTATCAATCAGGCCGCCGATTTTTGATGGGACAAAATTCTTATACTGGAAGGTAAGAATTACTGCCTATCTTCAATCTCTTGGTACTAAAGTCTGGGATATCATAGATATAGGGTATACTTTTCCATCAACAACTCCTACAGATTCAGCTGAGAAGAAGAAATATGAAACAAATGCAAAGGCAGTCAATACTCTTCTAGGATGTCTATCTCAATCAGAATTCGTGAAGGTTATGCAGTTTAAATCCGCAAAGGAAATATGGGACAAGATTGTTTTGAGCTATGAAGGAGATGATCAGGTAAAATGAGCAAAACTTCAAACCCTCAGGATTCAGTATGAAAATCTCAAGATGTATAATGATGAAAGCGTGGCTAATTATTTTATTCATGTAGATGAGATTGTTAATTGTATGAAAAACTTGGGTGAAGAAATAAAAGAGGCCGTTGTGGTTGAAAAAGTTCTAAGATCTTTGTCCTCTAGATTTGAATCTAAAGTTTCTGCAATAGAAGAAGAGGAGAATCTACAAAACCTTAAAATGTCTCAGCTGCACGGAATTCTAACTGCTTATGAAATGAGGAAAGGAGGTTCGTCAGACGAGGGAGTAGATGCCTCCAAGGCTTCAGGCAAAGGAGAGTACTATGATTCAGGACACGTGTCAGAAGAAGAAGAAGAATCAAATTTTGTCAGAAATCTTCAACGGGGTACTGGAAGATTCAGAGGTAAGTTACCTTTCAAATGTTTTGCTTATGGAAGAGTAGGTCACTATGCTGCCAAATGTCCTCATAAGGATTTGATTGACAAGGGGAAGGAACCTGTTAGATGGAACAAGAAACATAATGCAAATAAGAAAAGCTATTACACTCATGAAGATAGTGATGGACTATCAAATAGTGATCAAGATGAACGAGGTAATCACTATAAAATTTTAATGGCCCTTGAAGATGATGATTACATGGATGCTATAGATGTAGATGGCTTTTATGAAGAGATTTATAGACTCAAAACATGTTTAGAAGAAAGGAATGTGATCATTGATACTTTGCAATGTCAACTTGATGAAAAGGAAAAATCTCTTGAGAAGTTAGAATGTGAAATTGTTGGCCTTAGAAAAGAAATTGAGAAAACAAAGGCCCTTAATCTCAAATTTGTTAAAGGATCTGGAACTCTAGATGAGATTATCAATGTGTAGCATTCCCCTCTAATCAAGACAGGCCTAGGGTATAATGGAGAAGCATCTCAAGCTTCCACCTCCAAAAGTTATCTTGATGCAGCAAGAAGGAGTGAGCAAAGGCCTAATAGAAATCATCAGGTAAATCAAGGACAATCTTACTCAAGAACAAATAAAGACTATCAAGAAAATTGGGGGCATGCTACCTTAAGGACAAACAAAAGCTACAACCAGCCACAGGTAAAATCTTCCCAATTTTCTTCAAGAATGGATGTCAGTAGAAACTACAATCGGTTGGATGATA